>JAMLFT010000683.1:0-37940 GCA_026544285.1 Pachyrhizus erosus | reverse complement strand
TATTGTACTATCATACTTTTTTATAATATGATAAATTAATATATTATTAATGTTACTATTATTTTATTATTTATTAATATCTTAAAAATAAAACTAAAAAAAATTAAAGAACTAAAATCAAGATAAAAAATATTTAAATAAATAAAATAATTTTTTTTCAAGAATCAAGATATTATTTAAATCTATTCTTATAAAAAATACCTATTTAAAAAATATTTTTTAAAAAGGTTTATACAGCTGTTTTAAAATATTTTAGATATAATTTTTAAGTACAAACAAATAGATAACATACACATGTGAATGTACGATTATCCAGAGAGATGGAGTCCATTGATATTAGATGTCAAATTTTTGTACTTAGATAATTTAATAACATTTCGTATATTTATCTAAAAAACTCCAAAAACTCTTCAAATAACTATGCTTGAATCATATTCAAGATTCAAGAAGAAATGATTTTCACAAAAGAAGGATTTAAAACCTTAAAAGAAAGATTCTAAAAGCAAAAGTAGTAAAAGCCTGCTAAAATGAAAGTGACAACATAAGCAACTTCTAATAAACAACTTTGATTCACCTTCTAATGATTATAACAACTAATTTGAAAGACTGTATATCTATATAAAGACTACCTGAGGTATAAATTCTACAAGAAAAGAAAGTAGAACACATTTATACATAAAATTTGCTAAATTAATGTTTTACAAACAAGAAAGTTGTCTTATGAAGAGTGTCATTTCCAAGTCAGTCACTCTGACTTTTGTCTATTTAGTTGTACCATACTAATGAGTGTTTGTAAGCTTTGTCTTGTAAACTATGTATCTATGCTTTGAGTGTAAAAGAACAGAGTGTAGAATCTTGTATACTTGAATCAAATTGTGCTTCCTTAGAGACTAATGAGAGTTTTTGGAATGTTGTATGTACCAAACTAACTGGATGAATCAACGTTGGATGGACAACTAGTGAGTTATGCTATGGAGCTTGTAGAGCTTAATAAAAGAATACTGGTTTCAAGAAGCTAGTGGAAACTTTTGGGAAATAATACTTATGTAATCTAGATTGATTATAGTGGGAAAAATCCTATTGCGGTAGGGATTAGAGACATAGCCTGAGTTATCTACCTTACCCTTTTACATTATTCTTACACTTTTATTTTCAGTAAATAGTTTCAAGATTTGATGTTTTACTTTTGAACAATCTTTATTTGAAGAAAAACATTGATTTTAACATTCAAAGAAGTTTTCTATACTGTTTTATTAAATACTAATTCGAAATTAATTAACCTAGAGAAATATAATTAAAGTTTTCTGAATTGAAACGTGCTTCTAATAACTTTGAAAAGCCAAACTGTGAATATTGATATTAAGCTATTGTTTATGAACATTAATGGACAATCATATTATTCCATCTAAGCACTGTGATTATATATATCAATTCCTTATTCTTAAAGATATTTTGATAACCAAAAAATAATTTTAAGTGAACATATTAAAAGAATATCAATTTTGTAGTTTAGGCCAAAAATGTTAAGGATCATAATTCAATTTATTCTAAGAGTAATTTTAAAAGATTTATTCTCTATCTCTATCATTTATTTTTTTAAAAATTCAATTGTTAAGATTAGTTATCTATTATAATTATTAGATTTAAAAAAAAAAAATAATAATTTTTTATAATTATTTTTAGAATAACTTGATCCTTTTTTTTTCTCTCTCTTTATCTCTATTTCTCTTTCTATATATATATAATTTGATCATACAATCATAAATAAATAGTCAGATTATAAATTAATTAATAATCATATAATTAATCACTTAAAAAATTATATGTATTTTTTTTTATTTTAATTCATATACAATTGTGTGTGTCTTGCAATGTGAATTCATCTAGATAATCAAAATTAAAATATGTTAGACAAATTCTCTTTTATTAAGGGATAATGATATTCTTACACCATGATATTCACGCTTTGTTACAAAAGAAAATGGTATTATTGACGAAACAAAAATATTTAGCATTAGACTTATACATGTTGAAATAACATTTATCTCATAAAAATTATTATTTTTTACTGATAGGAATCAAAAAGAGATACTAAGGAGTAAGACCAGTCTAACAAAGATGAACCCTAAAACAAAAATTGATAGAATTTTTTTTTTTTTACTTTATAGAAGAGAATAATATATAGGGCCTTTTAGCCAACAAGTGACATTTCTTATTTATTTTATTCATGGATCAATTTTAACAGAAAGATTTATAATCATTTATACATTTTATTCGAACAATTAAGTTAAACTCATTTAATAAATCAATTAACTACTAATATAATTGTGTAATTTTAAGATAACTATCACATCTATACTAATTAATTATTTTTAATCAAATAAAAGATATAGTAACGGAGACAAAGTTATTGCCTATCCTTTTGTATAGACTATTATTTTTTGCTACTTTAATAAACAAAAATAGAGCGAGAATATGTTAAACGTGCAATTGTTGATTTTTTTTTTTTCTGTCATGAAAGGAAATAATACCATCGTGTAAGTATCATTATTGTTCGGCTAATTGCAATGTCAATTCATGAGTATTTTCCTGGTTGGTTCTTCCCTTTTGGGATAAGCTTTTGACTGCGTGTATATGCAGAGTTAGGGTAAACCGCACATTAAACTCGCGTATTTAAACTTTCCACAACAAAGCTATTTTCTCCAGTAGAAAGCTGAAGAAAAAAGTGAAAAAGGAAGAAGAATGCATAACCAACTTGATAAGGTTTAGTTTGACACAACCAACAACACCCTTTTTAATATACTATTTTAAACGCTTATATTTTTTAAAATTTAGTAAAAATCATAAAAATATGTAAATCCCATTTATTATTTAATGAATCTTAGTTATAATTTTTAATTAATAAGAAAAATATAGTAGAAAATTAGTTTTGACGCTCTTCAATTTTCTACATTGCCGTACACAATACATATCTCTCCAAGCAATACCAACACTAGGCGGCTAGAGAAGCGATGCAAGATAATAGAACGAAGGAACCAACCCCACCACTATAACATGTGAAGGTGACTGCGAGAAAGCCAAAACATAAAAATTGAAAACCACTCTTTGTGCTGGGTATTTTCGTCAATTCAATTCCACAATTATTATTTAATCCGCATTTGCATTATCATGATCGTACCTACGGTCACTTGATATATAAATACGCACCTCACCCTCCAACCCTTCATTTCACATAGAACTCCCCAACTCAAAGTTCGAAACTACAAAAAGGGAGTTTCCGTGTCTCCACATTATTACAGAACAATAATATGGGTAACAGCTTAAGGTGCTGTTTGGCTTGCGTTCTTCCGTGTGGAGCTCTAGACTTGATCCGCATAGTCCATTTGAATGGCTACGTGGAAGAAATAACGCGTCCAATCATGGCGGGGGAAGTTCTGAAGGCGAATCCAAACCATGTCTTAAGCAAACCGAGCTCCCAAGGCGTTGTTCGCCGGATTCTGATCCTCTCGCCGGAGACCGAGCTCAAGAGAGGCAGCATATACTTTTTGATCCCGGCCGCGTCGCTGCCGGAGAAGAAAAGGCACGTGAAGCACGTGAGTGGTACCAATGATAATGATAATAGCAATAATAGTAAGAGTGAGCTTAGCAAGAAAGTGTCTTCCAAGAAGAGCATGAAGTGCAACCATGATTTGTCATCATCACAGCAATGTGAAAATGGGGGCTCTGTAGTTTCTAAGGAGAAGAAATGCTCACGGCGGGACCGCCGGAGCGGTCGCGGCGGATTGTGGCAGCCTCGTTTGGAGAGCATCTCAGAAGACTAGTTTTTTTCCACCTTGGTTTTTCCGGCGACCGGTGCCGGAATCTGGCTTGCCGGATGGGACTGGGAACCGAAGATGGTTCAATACTTGAATTGTTAAAATATAACATGACCTTTTTCTCCTTTTTTTTTAATTCTTTTTCTTTTTTCTAAATGTATGTGAGTATCTAAATTTGTGGATATAGAAGAGTTAATGTGCCCCCTATATGATTTTTCGTTTTTGTTTTTGGGTTGAATTAATTACTAATTTATAACATGCTTGCATAGTACAAATAAGAAAAAGAAAGGAAAGGAAAATAATCGAGAGAGTGATGAATAGTTGATCAAGTTTTCTTTCTCTTTCTCATACATTAAAGAGAGAAAAGGAATATTTAATTTTATTTTATACATATCACAAAATTTTAAATTCAAACTAATGTATTGATAGAGAAGTTATTATACAACACGGTGCTATCATGTGATTATGGTCTTGATCAATTCTTATCACCATGTAATACATAATTAAGTTTTTAATTTATAAGAAAAAAATAATAAAATTTAATTATATAATATATGAAAATTGATTAGATCATGGTAATGCGAGATCATATAATAATTTTTTCGGGTGATGATTTGAAGAATTCGTGGTTTTTCCTAATGAAAAATTAAGAGGCGATTTAATTTGTTTTGCTTTTGGTTTAATTAATCAATAAATGCACCATAAACAGAAAACATTAATGGTGGCATCCTGAATTAGATCCATATTCCAATGATTAAGCCGAGTTTCAATTTAGATATTTAATTAGAACATGCATGTTAGCCACCTAAAGGAATCTATTAATTAAAAAGGAATAAAAGGCTTTGGTTGACATTACTATTTCAATTACTAACTATTTTGTTGTTGGTCTAGATTAAAGCGATGTAAGTTCTACTTTTAGGTGATGAACAGGTGTAATCGGAACAAACAATGATGAACAGGTGTAATCGGAACAAACAATGTCCAAAATAATTAGAAAATGTACAAGTATTTTTGTTCATGCTAAGAAGTCAAAGTAAAACTTAATTAAGTATAAGTACATAATATTGGACGCACTTTTGTATAAAACGATCCAAAGTACAGATTGGGTCCCAATTAAGGCTGATGATTGTGCTTCTAGGTTATCATTCCATTGTTAAAATTCACGAGTCAATTTAAGCTCGGTCCGTGGACTTTAGCTGGCCAAAATTTAAAAAAAATTAAGGATTTGATATTAAGATAATTAATTTTAGTTAAATATCTGTATGTTATTATATATCAAAATTCATACTGAGACGTACAATTTAAAATAAAATTATACCATATAGTAAATGTGCAATCTGATACAAAAATTTCAAAGACATAATAAATATGCGTATTAAGCTACAAGATATTACGCAAATAGACCAAAATTTGCAAGTGATGAATAATTTGTGGCGGCCAAGGAAATAAACATGAACGAAAATGAAAAGAGAGAAAGGGGGACATTGAAATAGCTGGAAACTCCTGATTGATGAATGACTACTCACTAGAAGAGGTTTAGTAAAACAAGTAATTAAATGACATTAATTATTATTATTATTTTGGAAAAAGCACAATGGACAATAAAAAATAAAAAAATAAAAAAATAAAAAAGAAAGATATATGGTAGAAACAATAGAGAGGAGAAAAAGGTGGGACTTGGTAGTAACAGTGGCGACATCACCACGCTACACAAGCAAGAAAGCTGGCATATCCTCCTTGACTTATTTCTTATTAAATTACTCAGTTGTTCACGTGGATTCCCTCTCCTCTCTCCCATACCAATAATAGACAATTCTTTGCACATCCCTTTCTCACACTCCAACTCATCCATATATTATTATACTACTTCGATTGGACCATATACCTACCTTGGTTTCACGCCTCTAGATCATCATATTTCACAGATCGATGCACATCTGTTTTAGTGAACAATAAACTTAGGTTTAGTAATCGTTGTTAGTTTTCTTTTCTTTAAATCAAATGGTTTAACTTTAAACAACATACGTACCAATACAGGATCTATTAGATGTCCTTCTTTCAAGGTAAAATTTCATTGGTTTGGTTAAAAGCAGAGACAAGTAAACGCTTTAACTTAGCTTTAACTTGATTTTAATCATGGAGTATTCTTGGGTTAAATTGCAACATGTATGACTCAAATAATTCATTTTACAATTTCCACTTTGTTTTATTAGCTAGATATATATTGCAAAGTAACGTAATTTCGTAAACTTGATTAAAGAGATTCTTGCAAAACTTAATGAGTGATTTCGCTTATGATCTCGTAACATTAAAAATAGGTGGTCTCTTGTAAATAGGATTAATAAAAGAGAAAATAAATAATATATTCACAAAATAAAATAATTTTATAATATCATTTATCATAAATTATTATACATGTGAGTTTGTTATTTTTTATAATAATTATTTTAAAAATTATATCAACAATAATTTTATATTATCAATATATAAGTATTAAGGTAAATTATTAATTATTTATAAATCAATTAGTTTTTAATTTGTGAGGATTGAATAAGACCAACTATGCAAACAAATTTAGAGTTAAAAATTACACAAAAAAATAGATTCTAAACATACAGATGAGTGAAATCATTAGGTAATTAAAAAAACCAATCAATTTGGTAATAATGCATAACATATTGTAAGAAGAAATGATAGAGGGAGATCCCAAGGACTGGAGTGAGTATGAGTAGCATTGAGCCTTGCGCTGCAGATGGTTAGGACAAAGCAGATCAAGAAGCAAAGTTCACGGGGTTCAGTCGCCAAATACCGGAGGAAAATTAGCCTGATTCTCTCGAAACATGCACACACATCCCATCATTGGAGATTGGAGTTTCAATATATAATATTCGTTTAGACTCCACCATCTATATGTTAGTTTGATGAGAATTGGTGAAGAACATGTTAATTCCTCTTAAATGACTTCCTATATACAATAAATAGAATGTTTCCCAAAGGAGTAATATCACTTCAGAAGCTGCCAAATTAAGCATTTCTATTGAACTTCTATGCACCAACTGTAATGAAGTGTGTGTTTTGGAATGAATTTTGCAATGTGAATCATCATCCTCTCTTTACATCTATTTGAAACAATAACAAGTGGCTTCTGTAATTTTAATGCCCGTGGAAGTAATTTTTGAAATTAGTGTTGTGTAAAATTGCTATTCCAAACACACTCACACACTCTCCTGTATATATGTTTGGTTAATATAAGGCATAAAACAGAGCTTAGTCTCGGCAGTGTATTACAGCCACGCAACAATCTATCCATTATCCACACAATTATATTGTTAAATGTCACATTTTCGGATGTGTTTGTTTAAGACCATGAAACACGAGAGGAGACAGAAAATTTAAAATAAAAGTTTATTGTAGTTACTTTGTACAACAAAATTGAAACTCTTGAATTTAACAAATTATTATAAAATGTAAGCATATAGAAACTTGGACGTCCAACTCATTATATACTCTATTACACAAATTATTATCATTCTTGTATATATAGCATGAAAGTAAGTTGTACTTTTTATACATTATTTTTCAAATAATTTAGTATGTTTTTTATTTAGATTATCTCAGAGATATAATTATTATTTTTTATTTTGAAACAAAATTTAAAATAATTATTTTATTAAAAAAACTATTCTGAAACACTTTCTTAATTAGAAAAATAAAAATATTTTTTTATTGAACTATACAAAAAATTATTATATGATCTAAAATCACCATTTAAACATAATTTTAACTATTTTTTACCTGACAGAATAAAAATTAATTTTATAAAATGGAATTAATAATAACTGACATATAATAGTCAAACCATAAGATAATGTCTAATCCTCTGCTCACACTTCCCTCCTCCTAAAACAATCAATCGCATCGATTCTCCATCATGTCTCTTGCCTTAACCATTCCTTATCAATTGGCAAACATGAACGAATTTCCACCTAGTCTTGGCTATTAGCCTCCTTCAATAAAATTACAAAGGAGAGAAAATACTAATACAGAAAATCTAATTATGTGTGGCCCATCTTTATGTTGCTGAAAAATAAAATTAAAATAAAAAAACTTCATTCATAATATAGCCACACATACTAATTGAACCATTAAAGAAAAGTATCCAAAAAGAGGATGGCCAAGTCCATTTGTACCATTCTCTATTCATACTTACCATAAGCATTATATATAGTTGTCGCTATAATTCATATGTACAACTTTGTCAAGCATCATCATATATGCCAATTCAAGGTGTTTCCATGCAATTATCCACCATTTATTTTATATTCCACCATACTCATTTTAAACTGTAATTGTCTCGTCTTTAGTTTTGCTTGCAGGTAGTATTACGCAAGTGCAACCTAAAAGGTAGATTTTGTCTTCTGTTAGGCCATTCAACACCAAGACAAATTCAATGACAAAGGATTTTGCTAGCTACCTTCATTTTAATTACTTTATAAACACATATACCTTAAATTACTCTATGTTTACAAATCCAATATTGGCCAATGTTTAATTACCTACACAGTATTAAGAAAGTAATTGTAAATGATACAAGTACCCCTTGTACAAAATCTAAAACTACGATCCTGATCTATACAATGGTTAAGCTAATGATTAAACCTTTGTAACACGAGGCACTTCCAAAATGGTTAAGGATTCTTGCTTGCTATCGAAGGAATTGTCTAAATGCAAATCATGATGACCAACCCCTACCATATTTTGTTGTTGCACCACCAACACAGACCGATCAAAAGAAGAATCTGGAGACACTAACATGTCTCCTACAAAGCCAAATTCAGCATACTCGTTCAATTCTGTCAGTCCCTCTAAACATTGAAGACTCACTCTCGTGGCGTCTACCTACCAAAATCAAATCATAGCAATCTTCGAATGACCTCATGACATTGATCATTTCCACACTATCTCTCACAACTTCCTCTATGTAATCGTGGCGTTTGATTCTGGATGTAGTCAACCTTAAACTTGTGAATCAAGTCACCATCAGGGTCACTGTCCATAAAATTTGTAATCTTCTTGCAAGGCTCCACTAACCGAATTACCGTGACCCTTACATTTGGGTGATCAGCCATACACATTGCATATGCTAACGCTTCACGATCATCCGATCCTTCTATGAAGACAACTCGAACACTGTAGGAGGACACACTTGTTAAAGGGTTGTTGTTGATCAATTTTCCTCGTTCAACTAGGATCCCAACGGAGCAAGGTGCGGTTCTGAGCTAATGGCGGTTCAATGTTCTAATGGGGTGTGCTGATTTTGAAATCTCACTTGATCTCTACTGCCTATGAAAAGGCATAATCAACATTAACACTCTTTTCTCTGCAGCTTGTATGCATAGCTCATGATGCATTGTCTCGTAATGTGAGATGAATGTGAAGAGTTTCACCATTACATTGCCCATGTTCTGCTGCTCGTATGATTTGAAGGCGTTTTATTATGTGTTGTGAATGGCTAGAGTGCAGTGAGTTGGACTTATTGCTTGGTTGGTGGTCTAGTAAAACTGGGGTTGATTTTTCTGTTATCTGAATGAGGTGCAGGACATAAAGGCATATGGGATTCTCAGTTGTGGAGTTGGTCATTTCCAGAACATTGATGATGAGTGTGGTGTTTTCGTCAAAGTGTATGCCTGCCATCAAGGGAAGTATAACATTGGGAGAGGCATGCTCGATGTTCCTCCTTTTGTTTAAGGACAAGTAACTTTTAGATGGGTCATATAGGAATTTCACTAGGGGTGTGGTAGCTAGTGTCAACCATAGTAAAGATACCACCATTTGAGTATATGATTGATCATCTATAATCTGCGAGACATAATCACATTCAAATTCGCTATTAGAAAAATAAACAGAAAATTATGCAGCTAATCATTAATTAATGTTATTCCACTCATTTAATTTTTCTCTTTTGCAAAACAAATTAACCATTTCCATATAAAAATATATATATAATGGAAGGATAAATATATAAGATAAAATATATTTTAAATCTCTAAATATTCATTCACATTTGATTTTAGTTTTTTAAAAAATCATAATTTTTGTCCTTATATTTTTAAAATAAGTAAAATTTTATTTTTAGTTAAGTCAAAATGAAGTATAAAATAAAGAACGATAAAGATGAAAATCAACATTGTTAAAATATAAGGATTAAAATCAATCTTGACAATATCTTAACCTTAAACATGTTAAATGCAAGCAAAACTTATGTATTGTTAAAAAAACTGAATGTGCCCATGTTTAGCATAAAAACATGTTTACGTTATTTTTTGATATTTTATTTGTTAGCTTATTTAACTGTTAGGTATATGTCTAAAAATATATCATCAGATTATTGAATTGAATATAATAATATTTTTTATTGTATCTCTTATTTTTCATTTTCTATTTTAAAATAGATGTCATTGTTATCAGTAGTATCAGAGCCAGGTTGAGGAGGAAACACGTGAGTTAAAAAAAAAGAGAGAGAAAAATAGTAGTAACTATATTTTCTTTATGGCTTCACATCCCAATTTTGTGCAACATGCAATCCCTCATTTCGATGGTCACGATGATTATTGGAGCATGCTAATGAAAAATTTTCTCAGATTAAAGGAATATTGGAAAGTTGTTTTGGAAAGAGCTCTAGAACCAGTAGATGAAACAGATGCATCTAATGCAAAGATAACAAAAATTGAAGTGTTTAAGTTAAAAGATCTCAAAGCAAAAAATTACTTGTTCTAGGCTATTAATCATTCAATTTTGGACATTATTCTTTATAAAGATAATTCTAAGAATATTTGGGATTCTATGAAGAAAAAATATCACAACTCTTTTAGAGTGAAGCATGCACATCTTCGAACCTTAAGAGGAGATTTTAAGACTTTACAAATGAAGGATGATGATTCTATCACTAACTATTATGCTAGAACCATGAAGATTAGCAACAGGATGTGATTTCATGGTGAGAAAGATGGAAGATGTCACAATTGTAGAGAAAATTTTTCGTTCCTTGTCATCCAAATTTGATTATGTGGTATACTCAATAGAAGAATCCAAAGATATTGACACCCCCTCTCTTAATGAACTCCAAAGCTCTTTGCTAGTTTATGAACAAAAGATGAACCAAAGTTCCACCATAGAGGAGCAAGCGTTAAAGACCTCTATTTCTACTCATTTCTCCAATATTAGAGGAAGGGGTAGAGGAAGAGGAAGAGAAATAGGAGGTAGATACAATAGGAATGATAGTAGTCATTCCAAGGTCAATGATGATCAAAACAAAAGTAGATATCATAATTACCATCTTGACAAATAAAAAAATAGAATGCTTCAGATGTCATAAGTTTGGTAATTACCATTCAGAATGTTATACGAAGCTGTCTAATGACAAAGAAAGGAAGAAAAATCAAATTTTGTAAAAAATCAGGATGCAAAAACCTTGTTAATAGTTGTTCAAACTAATGAAAAATCCAACTCAAATGTTTGGTATGTGGATGCAAGCTACAATAACTACATGTATGGAAGTAAGTCTTCATTTTCATATTTAAATGAAGATTTTCATTCTAAAGTAAGCTTTGGTGATAGTTTTACTGTGAATAATATCCAATGTATTATATGTCCCTAATTTGAAAAGCAATATATTAAGTGCTGGACAATTACAAGAAAAAAGGTTATGTTATCACGATCAAGAATAGTGCTTGTGAAATATATAATAAAAGAGTTCATTGTTGTTATTCAAATAAATTTAAACAAGTTGTTCCCATTGAAGATTGAAAGTATTTAATCTTGCTTGATGCCAAAGTAAAAGATTCTTTAAGGTTGTTACATTTTCAATATAGACATTTGAGTTTTAGTGGACTAAAGACTCTCTGGTGACTAGACTTTCTCAAATTGTTGTTTCCTTTAAAGTATGCGAAGAATGTGTTGTTAGTAAACAACATTGTTCAAAATTTCCTCAAGGAAAATCATGGAGAGCAAAGAATGTCCTAGAGTTAATTCATTTTGATATTTGTAGGACAATAAAACCATCTTCCAATGGAGGTAAAAATTATCTAATCACTTTCATTTATGTTTATAGTCAAAAAACATGAGTTTATTTTTTACAAGAAAAATCATAAGCTTTTAGTGCTTTTAAAAGTTTCAAGGCACATGCTGAAAATGAAGCATGAAAGACACTAAAGACTTTTCATATCGTGGTGGAGAATATTGTTCTAATGAATTTGAAGATTTTTATAATACTCATGGTATTAGAAAAGAGCTTATAGTAGCTTATACCCCATAACAAAATGACATATTGGAGAGAAAGAATCGAACAATTCTTAATATGGTAAGAAGTTTGCTAGCAAAAGGAAGAATTCCAAAAATATTATGGCTTGAAGTCATAAATTGGAGCGTTCATATCCTAAATAGAAACTCCACTTTTGTCCAAAACATGATACTTAAAGAGGCTTGGAATGGGCGAAAACCAACTGTAGACTACTTCAAAATTTTTGGCTGCATTGCCTATGTCTACATTACAGATGGAAAAAGGTAAAAGCTTGATGATAAGAGTAAAAGATGTGTATTTCTCGATGTTAGTAAGACATCCAAAGCTCACAAGTTGTTCACCCAATGACAAAAAACATTGTGGTTAACAAAGATGTTGTATTTAATGAAAAAAACACTTGAGATTAGAATAGGTAGCAACCTACTTCAATTATTGATAGTGATGTTGAAGATGAAATGTAGCCAATTGAAAATTTATCAATTCATGCTTCTAAAATGTTACCAATTGTAACAAGTACAACATATGAACCTTCTCAACGTACTTGAAAAAGGTCAGCATGGATGAAAGACTATGAGGTAACAAGAATTGATTATGATGAAGATCATGTTACCTACTTTGCCTTGTTTGCAAATTGTGACGCCACAACTTTTGAAAGTATTGTTAAGAAACCAAAATGGAGAAAGGCAATAAATGATAAAATTGAAGCTATTGAAAGGAATAATACTTAAGAGCTCTAATCTCCCAAAAGGGCACAAAACCATTGATGTAAAATGGGTTTGCAAAACAAAATTGAAAGAAAATTGTGAAATTGACAAGTATAAAGCACAATTGGTAGCATGTCATGATACAGAAAACAATATGAAGTTGATTATAATGAAATCTTTGCTCTAGTTGTATGTCATGATACAATCAGATTGGTGATAACATTAGCAACACAAAATTCTTGGTCTATTTTGCAACTAGAAGTCAAATCTGCTTTCTTGCATGAAAGCTTGGAAGAACAAATATTTATAGACTAGCTCCCTGGTATATTAAGGTTGATGAAGAGCATAAAATCTATAAATTAAAAAAGGGTTCTCTATGGATTAAAACAAGTCAAAAAGCTTGGTATAGTCACATTGAGTTTTTAAAGGCAAGTATCTAAAAGTGCCTATATGAACACACTTTTTGTAAAAATGGGAGATGAAGGAAAAATATTTATTGTTTGTTTGTATGTCGATGATCTTATATTTACTAGAAATTGTGATGCCATGTTTAAAGAATTCAAAAACTCAATGATGATGGAGTTTGAAATGAATAATCTTGGTTTGATGCATTACTTTCTTGGCATAAAAGTGGTGTAATCTCTAATGAGATTTTTTATCTCACAAAAGAAATATGTGCGAGAAATTTTGGACAGATTCTAAATGAAAGATTGTAATCCTGTAAGCACTCCAGTAGAGTATGACTTGAAACTAAACAAAGATCATGAAGGAAAAAATGTGGACAACAGGTTTACAAGCAAATTGTGGGTAGTCTGATGTATTTAACAACAATGCCTAACGTAATATGTGTTATGAGTTTAATAAGAAAATATATGGAGAATCCAACAAAAATGCATCCTTTAGCAACCAAGAAAATCCTTCGTTACTTGCAAGGAGCTAAGGATTTGGGATTGCTCTACGAAAAGAGAAATAAGTCAAATTTGTTTGGATTTACTAACAGCGATTATGTAGGAGATCAAGATGATAGAAGAAGCACGATAGATTATGTCTTTATGTTGGGAACAAGGGTTGTTTCGTGGTCATTCAAAAAGCAGCAAATTATCACTTTGTCAACTACAAAAGCTAAATTTGTTGCTATAATGGTCTGCGTTTGTCAAGCTGTCTAGCTAAGGAAGATTCTTCAAGAGATACATTTCAAGAAAGAAGGAACAACAACAATTTTTTGTGACAATACTTCAGTTATTAAACTCTCTAAGAATCCTATATTACATGGAAGAAGTAAGCATATTGATGTTAAGTATTGCTTTTTAAGAGATCTTAACAATGAAGGAAAAATTGAATTGAAGTACTGTCTAAGTGAAGATCAATTAGCAGATATATTTATTAAACCTCTAAAATTACAATCTTTCCAAAATTTGAGAAGTTTGTTAGGCATTTGTACTATTGATAGTTGCGCACAAACTGAAGCTTATAAACTTTAGTTTAAGGGAGGAACTGTTAAAAAAAATAATTTGTCTAAAGCTTATAAACTTTAGTTTAAGGGAGGAACTGTTAAAAATAATAATTTGTTTTTCTACGTGATTTTAATCTGTCTGACTTAGTCAAATCAGTTTTAAGTTAGTCTTATTTTTTAGGAGTTTGTTAATGACATATTTAACATAACGTGGTTATGTTCAGTAGAACAATGTGCCCACATTATTTTTTGATATTTTATTTGTTAACTTATTTAGTTTCTGAATGTAAGCCTATAAATATGTCATGAGATTATTGAATTGAATATAACAGTATTTTTATTATATATCTTATCTCCCATTTTTTATTTTAAAATAGATGTCATTGTTGTCATACATGGGACTCAAATTAAATCACCTATTTATCTTTCCTTGTAATTAACAAATAACACTAGAACAAAACGAATGTAACAATTAGAAAAAAAAATGTTATTTATTAATGGCTTGTCCTTTTTTAATTAGAGAAAATGAGGAAAGATAATTATAGACCCTTTAGTGTGTATATTAATTCTTACACGAAGGTATTGACAACTCTAGAGGTAAAGCAAGTGGGCGATGCCTTGGGCACTCATAAGGAAACCTAGGGAGAAAGCATCAATGAGTGGCATGTTGCATTACATTGAAGGCACCATTGTTCCTATCAATTTCCCTAAGAAGCTAAATAAGGCCATATGCTGCACAATTGCAATGCTATGGCCATTAACTAGAGAGAGCTTACTAGAGAAGTAGTACCATAGCATAAGCACTCTTGAGAACAAGCCATCTAGTTTTTCTACCAATGCTGATCCGAGAGGTGGGCCTTCTGGCACTGCCAGCCCAGAATAACAGGCCCAATAAATTCACTAGCTAATGAACACCCCAACATCATCACCAAGGTGGAAATAATGTAGGACTCTTTGATTGGCTTCCCTTCTGGTATCCTTTTTGTATCATCCAAAACATGATTGGACGAAGAACATAAAAGATGAAACACAATAAAACCCCCCAAGAAATTATCATAAATTTGAAAGAGTTGTCTTTGTTTCCAAACAGTTGTTTGCTGCCGTGTGATTATAATGGTCTCCCACACCGCAGAGACTACTCCACTCACCATAGATGAAGAGAGTGCTAATTGACCAACTTCTGAATTGAGGAGCTTTAAGTCTTCTAAAAGACTGGCAGTGACATGATAGGAACCACTTGATAAGAACACTGCAATATAAAATAGGGACTTGTAGAGGTCTGTTTCGGGGACAAAATTTGTCGTAGAACAAAAGCAGAAAATATGCTAAATAGGAGTGGCAATACTCAAGAACACAAGCCAATGGTCCAGGTCTTTTCCCTGTTCTTATTACCATAGATGGATCTGTTTTGAATCCCACCAAGAACAAGGACATCATACTCCAAAAAAAGAGATTGTCTCACATATGTACAAAGGTTTTGAGGGGAAAAGCCACTTTTTAATGCTTTTAATTTCTCCCAGTATTGATGGTCCCGTTAGCAACCCTGCCTGAAAACATGCATTTCCACACCCAAATTATGTATTAGCTATTATCCTCCACCAGTTTTCGCTGCATGCATTCCCTATTAGACTTAAAGCAAGCACTCGTTTACACTATACACATCAACTAAGTGTCAACAATACTTTAATTTATTTTGGGTTATATCGTATACGTATGCATCAATATTTCCTTTGGCTAATATTTCAGTTTTTTCAATAATTCTTTTATGATATAGAACTTTGGCTTTTGGTTAAAACAAACATTATTTTTTAATTTAAAAGGATTATAAATACATCTATATAGATGAAAATGTAAATAAAAACTGAATTTTATAGTAGGATAAAACACAGTATTAAATGTATTTATAGCATTGTTATAATCTTATTAAACTTATAGTTTTATTTTGATAATCTCGTAATAAAGGTTAGTAAAATTTAAATTTAATTAAGAAAATCAAAAGATTAAACCTAAATGTTGTCTTTTGTAAATGTGAAACTTAACAACTACTTAAAATTTCTAAAACAATCTAAAATCTAAATTATATTTAAAGAATAAAAATTATATGTATTTTGAAATATGATCATTTTATTTAACTATATTATTTACTTATTTCAACAATGCTCTTTTATTTCATGTATGAAAATTTAAAAAAATAATGAATATTTTAAAATAAATTAAGACCTCACAATAAATAAATATATCTTATAATAAAATATATGATAATAATTTAATAAGAAATCTGGTGAAACATTTCATGAACGTCATTAATAATTTAACGAAAAAAAACATACATCATATTATTGATAAATTTTAAATGACACTATCTATCGATAAATTATATTCAAAGTAAAAAAACTATTACGAATTATATTTAATATAATTTTATTAAAATTTTATAATAAACAATTTGTTACAATTATTTTCGTATAATTTAATAATTCATGGTGGGACGAAGAAGGGTAAAACCACTAGTTCAACAAGGGAATATGCTGCCTTCATTTTATTACTTTATGCTCACATGTAAATTACATGCCTATATTTACAAATCCATTGGCCAATGTTTAACTACCTACAAGGTATTGACAAAAAAGGAACTAAAAATAATTAATATAAATACTCCATGTACAGAATCTACATCTATGTTCCTGATCTGTTCAATGGTTAAACTAATGGCCACACCCTTGTTGTATTAGGATGCACATCCAAAATGGTTACGGGTTCTTGTTGCTTGCTATTGTAGGAATTGTCTTGATACAAATCATGATGACCAACCCCTGAGATATTTTGTTGCTGCACCACCAACACAGATTCTTCAAAAGTAGAATCCGAAGACACTAACATGTCTGCTATACAGCCAAGTTCCGGATACTCATTCCACTCTGTCAATCCACTAAACAATGAAGACTCGCTCGCGTGGCGTCTACCCACCAAAATCAACTCAAAGCAACCTTCGAGTGACCTTATGACATTGACCACTTCCACACTATCTCTCACAACTTCCTCTTTGTAATCGTGGCGTTTGACTTGGATGTAGTCAACCTTAAACTTGTGAATCAAGTCACCATCAGGATCTCTACTCATCAATTGTCTACTCTTCCTGCGAGGCTCCATTAACCGAATTACCGTGACCTTTACATTCGGGTGATCAGCCATGCGCATTGCATATGCCAAGGCTTCACGGTCATCTGGCCCTTCTATGAACACAATTCCAACACTGTAGAAGGACACACTTGTTAAAGGGTTGGTACTAATCAACCTCCCACGTTCAACTAGGATCCCAACGGAGCAAGGCGCAGTTCTGAGCAAATGGCGGTTCAATGCTCTAATGGGGTATGCTGATTCCATAACCTGACTTGCTCTCCACTGCTTGTGAAATGGCACAATCAACATGGACACTTGTTTTAGTGCAGCCTGCATGCATATCTCATCGTGCATTGTCTGATAAGGGGAGATGGATGTGTAGAGTTTCACCATCACACTGCCCATGTTTAGTTGCTCGTATGATTTAAAAGCATTTATTATGCTCTGTGAATGTTTAGATTGCAAACCAGCCCCGTCCCTGGATTGATGATCTATTAAAACTGGGATTGTTCTGCCTTTTAGCTCAACAAGGTGTAGAACATGGAAGCAAATGGGATTCTCAATTGTGGAGTTGGAGATTTCTAGAAAATTGATCATGGCTGGGGTGTTTTCATCATCATGTAAGCATGCCATCAAGGGAAGTACAATTTGGGGAGGAGCATGCTCAATGGTCCTCCTCCTGGTTAAGGACAAGTAACTCTTAGATGGGTCATACAGGAATTTCACTATGGGATTGGAAGCTGCTGTCAACCATATTAAAGCTATCAACATTTGGTTGAATGATCGATCATCAATAATCTGCAATACATGGTTCACATTCAAATTGGCTATTGGAAAAAAAATGGAAAATTATGTAGCTAAATAGCTAACCATTAATTAATGTTATTTGTAAACCCTTACATGAAGGTATTGTAAACTTTGCAAGTGAAGCAATTGTGTGAGGCCTTGGGAACTCATGATGAGACCTAAGCAGAGAGCATCAGTGAATGTCATCTGGCAGTAGAGTGAGGGTAACATGGCTCCTACCAGCTTCCCAAAGAAGCCAGTTATGGCCATAGGCTGCACAATTGTAAAGCTATAGACATCGACTAGATGGAACTTGAATCTGGAACTACTAGAGAAGAAGAATAATGGCATAAGCACTGTGGAGGTCAAGGGATCTAGCCTTTCTACCAATGCTGATCCAAGTGGTGGGCCTTCTGGCACTGCTAGGCCTAAAATCAGAGGCCCAACTATGTAGTGCTCCCCAATAAACTCACCATAGATTGAACAAAGCAACACCATAAAATAGATGGAAACTATGTAGGACTCTTTGACGGACTTCCCTTTGGGTGTCTTGCGTATCATCCATAACATGATAGGTCGAAAAATAAATATGATGACAACCACCATACAAATAAAAGAAATGCTCATCATTGTGGAAGAGTTTTCTTTGTCCTTAAACTGAGATCTTTGCTGTTGTGAGACCAGAATGGCCTGCCACATTGCAGAGATTAATCCACTTACCATAGATGAAGATATTGCTAATCGACCAACCTCTGAATTTAGGAGCTTGAAGTCTTCCAAAACACTAGCAGTGACTTGAAAGGAACCAGTTGATGAGAAAGCTGCAACAAGGAATAGGGACTTGTAGAGGTCTGTTTCCGTGGACAACACTTGCCGTAGAATCAAAGCAGAAGACATCGTAAATGCGAGTGGTAATACACAAGAACACAGGCCAATGGCCCAAGTCTTTTTTCCCGTTTTCAATACCATAGATATATCTACTTTTACTCCCATCAAGAACAGGAATAGCATGGTCCCGTAAAGAGAGATTGCCTCGCATACGTAGAAAGGTTTTGGGGAGAAGAGGAAGCTTCTAAGGTTTTTAATTTCTCCCAATAATGATGGTCCCGTTAGCATCCCTGCCTGAGTACATGCATTTCCACAATCAAATTAAGTATTAGCTAATATCCACCACCAATTTTTCATCACATGCATTCCCAATTTACACTAAACACATCAATTAATTTCCTTTGGCTAAACTTTCCTTTTTTCTATAATCTATTATTCAAGTTAAAAGAATTATGTATTCACTTATATAAATAAACATGTTAAATCAAAATTAAATTGTATAATAGGATATAAAACACATAATGCTGCTTTTAGTTTTGTAATCTGATCAAAATTCTGCACAATAAAGGTCAGTAAACTTTAATCTTAATAAAAAAAATCAACAGATTGTACCTGAATGTTGTCTTTTGTAAATTACAATTATACATGCATGGGCATATATATATATATATATCATAAAATATTATATTACCAGCACTTGTGGAATGAAGTTTGTCTCCCCAAGTGGGACAAGAAGGAATTGCAACCATGTGGTCGACAAACAGGCTAAGGTGGCCTGTAGAGTGACCACTGATAGCGTGTAGTTTAAAGGGTTGTCGTTGTAGAATACTCCTTGTGAATAACGTTGAAACTTAGTTGTGTGCTCGCAAATCCATAGGGTCGTGTTTAAGGACAAGGTGGGAGTCGAGCTTATGTTCGAACTAGCCATTTTGTCACCTGAAGAGACACAACAAATCGAGCATGATTTACAATAAAGATCATGAAATCTTCACGAAGGTTATGGAATGACATGGAGGAGGAGAATGAAGAAGAAGGAATTAATTAATAGGATCCACGTTTAAACCTTGAATTATAAAGCTGTTGTGTTGATTTATTTGGAAGACGTAGACAATGCACAACCAACTCTGTGAGAAGTCATTATAATTATTAATTTCAAGCGACAACGCTGAATTGCGGGTTGGTGAGTTAAAATAGTCTTATTTTATGATTAATTGATTGTTATATTTTTAGCAGGTGATTGGTGGTATCGCGATGGAATTGCAAATGGGTACAAAGCCACAACTTTCTTTGCTTTAGATTAATGGATATAATTTACAGGTGCAATGTTTTGTTTTCTTGGCATTTAGCAAACCTAAATTATTGCCCACAAAATCCGATTAAGCGATCTACAAAATTTGCAATAAGTTTTTCGTCACCAATATCTTTTTTTTTTATGAAAAATTATTAAAAAAAAAATCTTTTTAAATGAAAATGACTTTTATAAACTAAATACGAGTATGAGAGTGGATTATGTGTAGAAAAAATAATAACACCTTACCACATTCGTACTAAGATGATTATTTAGAATTAAATGTACAAATTAACGTAATTTTAAAATATTTATTTATTTTTTTTAAAAAAACAATACAATGTTTAACTATTTATTTAAACAAAAATAGGCATTTTATTTAATGAACCAAATTATTTTTTTTAGGGAAAAAAGGATTAAGCTTTATTTTTATATTTTTAATTTATAATTTATATTTTTTTATCGTTTTACCTCAACAAGAATGGTCATCTGTTCTTACATAACTTCAAGTGTAATGTAGAATCAGAGTTAAGTAATTCTTTAGTAGAAAATCATTGTGTGTTGGTGTTTTTAGTTTTCAATTTTAATATTTTTGTTTGTTTTGATACTTTATGCTTTAAATGTAATAGAAAATAAGATAGTATGAGCGATTATATATAATATTTTTATGAGTTATTCAACTAAAAAAGATAATATACACTATATTTTGATGTTGTAGAGCTCAACATGGATTTTATGAAAAAGTATTATTTAATTAAAGTTTATTTTCTTAATATTTTTTAAAAAATAGATTAAGCAACTAAATATAAGATGATGTTTGTGTCATACATATATCTAAACTATCCTTTAATGTATAAAGATGATATAAATTGCACTTCTATCTTAAAGAATTGGTGCAAAAATGAGTAATTATTCTATTTATTTCTTATAAAATAAAAACATCATCTCATAATAAAGAAAAGATTGAGCATTTATTTTTATACTTGTTATTATATATAATTTTTTTAAATCAAAGATTAAGCAATTAGTTATAAGATGACGTGTAAGCTGTACATATATCTAAATGATCGTTTAATATACAAAGATGATATAAATCACACATCTAGGAATGACAATAAAAATCAAATTCGTGAATACCTGTTTGATCCTGCTTCAATTTTTCTTTCTACCATCTCTTCCTTTTTCCTCATATATCACAAGATGGAGTATACATTTATTAGGGTTCTTGACTTTATGAAGTTTCTACAAAATCACACATATAAAATTTGAAGATGTTGGAACTTGAAAGTTATATTTCTCTTTGTTGAGGTATATGAACAATGACTTTATGAAGTTTTGAATAAATCACTTGAATGACTTTTGGAGGTATTTTAACTTAAATTTCTCTTGGTTAAGGTATGAACAATGAGTTTATGAAATTTTGAGGTTATATTTTATTTATGACTTATATAATTTTATATTGTTATGTGTATCCATGTGATGTCTGAACTTTTTTTTTTTCAAATGAAATAAAATAATTATTTTAATATATATATATATATACATACATACATACATGTGTATAATTATATATTAAAAATTATACATAATTAAAAAAATTAAAATGTCACAAATAATTTTAGCAAACAATATTATATTTTGTAATATACTTTATAAAATTGATTTGATTTGATTTTTGATTTAATTTTTTAAAAAATACTTTGTTTACAATCTAATTTACAATAAAATTAAGATATTATAGATGATTTAACATGTTATTTTACCTAAAAGTATAAGTTTTGAATTAGAAAAAAAATAATTACTTTTTCACAACATTTGAACTACTACAATATGTAGGAGTTTTATATATTGAGAATAATATTTTTATCATTTTAAAATAAATTTATATTTAAAATTAAAAATAATTACATTTTTTAAAAAGTAAAAATTATTATTTTTCATTATTATTAAAGCATGAAATATGAAAAAATAAATAAAACCTTTCATATATTCAATAATGTCAATAATTTTTTAAATTAATGAATATCTTTTTTAAAATATATGTATATATAATAATTGAAAAGTTGGCAACACTTGAAATACAATTTAGTTTGTTTAAATAAAAATAATTACAAAAAAAATCAATCAGTGAATGTATATAACAAATAGTACAAGAATATTTCCGTAATAAAATAAATATATATTAAATTATTTAATAATTATCATGTATATAATATTTTATATATAAAATTCAAAAAATTATCAAAATAATCTAAGTAACAAATCACAAAGTGTTAAAAAATAAAATAAGAAAAAAAAAGTTAATTAGAATACAAGTATTGATATTTTCCATTTTTTTTCTCTACTAAATTATTTTCATTTTTTAATATCAAATCCCAAAATTATCCTCTAGAAAATAATTCTAAATAAATAAGTTATAATTTTATAAAATAAGAGAAGAGTGTTTTAAACTCTTATACATACTAATATTTAAAAAAATTAAATTTTAAATTAAAATATCATGAATAATAGAACATTAATTTTCAAAAAAATTAATATAAGCAATTAGCTTTAACTTGTTAATGATAGAATTAACATAAAAAGTTTATTGACTATCTAAAATACAAACATATATTTACTAAGAAGTATATTTTAAAATTATAAATTATGTATAAAGTAAATAGATTTTTTTAGTCGAGATAGATTACTAAGTTTTAAATAGGCTTAATTGATTCTTGATTTATACGAAAAAATATATATTAAAAGATGTTAACTCTTTAAATAGATCTTAATATATTGTCATATTAGTTCTTAGCTTTCAATTGAGAAATATTCAAATTTATAAAAAAAAAATCACTAAATTTTAATCAATAAATCTAAATCTGAACAGTAAAAAATTAAAAGATGCAATTGAGCAACTTTTTAGTTTTAAAATTTTAATTACGATTTTATAACTCATTAGATATGAATATATATAATTGTTACCATTATTTTATGCTAAAATTATTAAATATAATATGTTAAATTTTATATTAATTTAAATTTAAATATTTGTAATCAAGAAATGTAAGATGAAAAAGAAAATACTTTTCTTACCATTATATTGTAAATAAAAATATTTTTTTTAATTTTTATATTATTTAAAGTATATAAAAAATATTTTTAACAATTTAAAATATAAAAATTAATTATATTAAATGTCAGCTGTCAAAAATATATATTAATTAAAAACTTTTTCTAAAAATTATTGTTATAATTTTCAAAAGGTAATTTTTTAAGCAGAAAAATGGATTCTCTTCAATTCTTTTAAACTGGAATGTTATCATTTAAACATATATTTTATATTTTATATATTAAATTTATTAAATATTAAAATTAATTAAAATTTGATATTTGATGTAATTTTAAAAAAATTACGGAAGATCTTTTTGTAATTATGAAGCAAATGTCCTATAAAATTTTAAATTAATAAGTTAATATACAATAAATGTAACACAATTTTTTGTGCTTTAAAAAAAATAAATTATAAGTTCACATTAAAAGAAGAGGTATTTTTAAATTTTTAAAAAATTAATATGTTATTAATTAATAGTGCAATAAATACAGCTCAATATTTTATTGTACTAATATATTAGTTAAATTATCAAATTATCCCTGTTTAGAGTAAAAAAAGCTATGTATGTGTACATTAATTTTATAATATAATAATAATAATAAAGATGCTGCTGATTTTAGAAAAAAATTTAAAAAAGTTATCTTTAAATTTTTGCTTGAAAAAAATTACAAGAATCATTAAGTTTTTTCTTTATGAAAAACAAAGTTCATGTGGTAATATGCTAAAAAATTAAGAATATTTCAAGAAATTTAAGAAAATAATCTTTTTTTCAAAATAATACCAGAATTGGAAAAATTTTGTAGGCAAAACTTTCAAGGAAAACCAAAATTAATAGAAAAATCTACATAAAAAATTCACAAGAAAAATCTATAACTTCAAGTAGTATTTTATAAGTGTCCCTACCAAAATGAAGATATAGAGATCATAGAAAAATAGATTTAAAAATACAAAAAATAGTTGTATATTAAGAAAGGACAATTAATTAATGAAATAAATAGTGTATATAAAGTATTATTAAATCATACATAAAAGCTGTTGTTATAAGAAAAACAAAAACTTAAAGTATAATATTATTATAAAATTGTATATTATAATCATTAAAATGACTAAAAATTTACAAATTAAAATTCTGTATATTTTTTCAATGACTTAAATTTAATGATTAAGGAAAACATCCGTGTGTGTTTTACATTCATGTCCCGCTCAACTACAACTAAGTTCCCCTCCTGCAATAGGAAAAGTGGTATAACTCTCAAACTTTTTATGCTAACTCAACTTGCATAAAGAAAATTGGCGAAAGTATTTAAATGTTCTTTATGTGATTATATAAGTTTGATATCATTTTCATTCCTTATAACAAATAATTAGTTTAAAGTTTTGTTTCAAGTTGGAATGAGGTACAGAGAAGCATGAAACAAATCAGCGAAGGAACCAAATTCCAATTGCATCGGGTCATCGGCTACAACCACTGGAAACAGCTCAGCTAGTTGGAGCAGATGGCCATTAGGCCATATCCTTAAGGCTGTGTTCTTGACAGCAAAGAGGGAGAATCCAATTTCCCATATATGATATATCTACATATTTTTCTTTACAGCACTTTTGGATACTATGTTTATTCTTAAATTGATTTTATTCTCTTTTTTCTTATTAGCTAAAACCACTTTTGTCATTATAGTTTTACAAATGAACATTTCTGGTTTTTCAAAAAAATTATTGCATAATTAATCTACATGTTTTTAAAATTTAATCATTTTAATTTATTATTAATTTGTCGCTAGCTTGTTAACAAAAATTGTTAAAATAATATTTAAGTAATCACGACACACTAACATCGTAACATAATAAATGAAATAATAGTACGACACTTGTCAATGTAACATTGACAATATAATAGCGTAAAAATTAAAATTTAAACCATCAATGTCATATTCATATATTTGTCAAATTACCAAATCATATGTGGTGTTAGAATGTTAGTACTCCATCATTTATTAGACGTCATGTTAACAATTTTGTTAAAAAATTAACAAACAGATTAATGTTAAATCAAAATTACTAAATTATAAAAATGTAAAAAACTAAATGTATAATAAATTATTTTTTTAAAACTAAACATGTTTATTTTTATTTTATTTTATTTTTTCGTTTGTGTATTTCTACTCTTTTTATTTCTTTCCTATCAACCGAATAGAGTGGTAATGAAAATTTTTGGTGTGATTTTCACTCCAACTTTCGAAACATTTTCAATATTACTTTTGCAGTTACATGTTAAATAATATCAGTGTATAGTGGAGAATGTCAGCTAATGTTAAAGATACATTTTGTGTGCATCACTGAGTCTCGACAAGTTTTATGGTGTCGTTTCGGGACTTTAGAAGTACATCCTACACTTATTAACCTGTTGGGAAATAATGCATTTTTAGGAATGAAGAATAAAGATCCTTATCTTCACTTAGATATGTTTTTAGAAAATTGTGATATTGTTAAAGATCCTCATGCACTTGTCATCAACGTAAAGGTATAATAGATTCAATAGAAACTTGTTTGCTTTCATTTGGTATTTTTAAAAAAATTAATTGTTTTTATTTAATTTTTATTAAATTAATATTTTTTTTTATACAATATCTCATGCACACAATACATCAGACAGAGTGAACGAGTTAGCAATAAGGGGAGTGTTGCAAGTTCATCCTATGATAAACGAATGCCACCAACAACTTTTGCTCGAAGACATAAAGCTTTGGCGGTTATATAGAAGTGGACGGCTGCTACCATGCTTGAGGATGACAAGCAGTTTTAGCTAAGGCAATTGTTGTTACTATTGTTGTGGTTTAGGTGGTACCAGCATTGTAGAATAATGCAACATGGATGAAGCAAAGGCGATGCAGTAATGAACCCCCTTGTGAAGGAGGTCCTGGGGACCTCTCTATACAAATCTCCTATGTAGAGCATATTGTTTCGCAATTATGGGAAGGATTAAACTGACCATCATTGAAGTTTGGTAATAATGACTAGAAGGTTTTGAATATGCCTACAGATATAGATGTTGTAACTTGTATGGAGGACTCAAGATTGGCTTCTTTTACAGTACACGATATGATATGATAAATAAAGTCATATTTTTGTGTTTGTGGAGCAATGACTTAGGAAAAATAATTTATTTATTTTTCTATAGGGAAGATGACCATCACACTAGATGGTGTGTCATGTCTCTTTCACGTTCATGTTATTGGAAAACCTTATTTTTACATGTCCTTTTAGCAAGACAAGGCCATGGTCGTGATAGGACCATTGCATGGAGTCAACTGCAAGAAGGCGTATTTGACTATAAACAAGGACACACTATGTAGTTTGGTTAGTTGCAAGACTTGTACAAGCAACATGTGACATATAGCAAGGTAGTATTTGCAATTTAAGTTTACCTTTTCCATCTTTTCAATTACGCGATATTTGTTGAGAAGGGCTTTAAATGTGTTAGTCATCTACCTGCTCCTATTGCAGGATCTTGAGAGTTGAACTGATATGCATAGGGTGATGTTATGTTGTGCTTCTTGTATGACCACTTTAGTGATACCAACATGTATAATTGTCATTAGGTTGGTTGAATATGATCCTTCTGTAGGTACAAAATTTATAAATGATTTTGTTATGAAATTTAAGGTTCTTAGTATAACACCTTGAAAATTACAACCTAAGGAACTTATTGAGATTTATTTGTTTATTTTAAATAAGAAAATATATGTTTTGAGTAATTAATTATAAGTAGTGATTAATTAAGTAATTAAGAAAAATAATAAAAAATAATAAAAATAAGTATTACTTAATAATGGTTGAGTATAAAATTTACAATCAGATATATAGAATCCTCTATAATTAATTTCTTGTAATATTTTGATTTCAATGATTTAATTGTAATATTTTGTCGATTAATTAATTTCTTTACAGATGAAAATTTTATTTGATCAATCAAGATTTATTTAATTACTCAACTAATACATTAGGTATCAAGTTTTATAAAATAAAAGTAAGATTTATTTTGTTTAAATTTCAATTTCTAAAATTGGTTGAAAACTTAATTATATGCGTATCAATTTCATCGTGTAAAATTATAGTGTAAATCATGCTCTATGCCTTAACTTTTATTTTCAAAAGTTTACCCTTATTACCTAATGGGTAATAAAACCCCACTAGGAATCAAATCACAAATCCCTCCCACCAATCTCTCGAGCTCACGCCCAACACCAACACTACTCACCACCCAACATCTCACCTACTTGCTCCCTCTCTATAAAAGCCCAACACCACCACACCAAAACAAATTCATTTTCGTTCTTGAAAGGTAGTGAGGTCATGGAGAGGAAGTGAGGAAAGGGAGGAAGATCTTTGATCTATTGTGGCATGTAAGGTCCCTCATCACCACCATCACCATCCTTCTACATTCATCTTCTTCACCTTCTCATAATGTAGGAACCAAAAAGGTGACTTTTATCGTAGACCACTTCCTTTCTCTCTCTTTTGGTCAAATTGTTTTTGGGCTTGCATGTGGGGGCTTTGCTTATTAAAACCTACATGCAATTCCATCATTGTGTAATACTCATCAAGAGCTTCATTTTGACTGGTAGCAAAACGCATGTGAAGTTAAAAAGAATTTTGAAGAACCACATCATTTTAGGTTAAAGAAATCTCTTCCTTGTGAACTCAAGAACTATATTTGTCTTTGGAGGATTTGACCAAAGAATTGCACGAATGTCTCCATTGTTGTTGTTTTTGGCTTTGCATGTGATTGATGTTGATGAAAATTTTGATTTTTGTTGTTGTTTTCACTTGGCTGGTTGTTTCCGCTCAATGCATATGATTCTTTCTTTCATTTTTTTACTCTTTAATTTTTTGAGAGTTCTCTAGATACAAAGGATACTCTGTCCAATTTTTGTTAGAATTTTTAACCAAAATTTTCTCTTTGATTTTAAAGCCACAAGAAAATGTGTAGATGTTGTTTTCTTGTTTCGATATGATTATACCTCATTATTTTGTGTTTTACTCAAAATCTAATCATTGGATTTGCATCAAACCAACTTTAAATGAAACTAGACATAAAATTCTAAAACTTTGTTTTTGAAATCATTGGGAGATAAGTTTTGGATTAAGCAAATTGCATGTATTCTGCTTTACTTGCTTTAAAATGTATATTTATAGTTGAGATGGCATTATGTTTTTTTCTCAAAAATTTAAATGATACGTTATATTTATTAAGTAATACGTCACTTTCGAAATCAATCAACAAAAGTTTTAAAATTTAGCAAAATTCCAACCTATGTTTTTATAACTACACTTGATTTGCTCAATCAAAGAAATCAACATACTTTATAAAATAATTAAATATAATAATTAAAATTTAATTATAAAATCAGATATTAGGGTGTTAAATTAGTTTTAGGGTTATATTTATGTTAATGTTGTGTTTTAGACATAAATATATGTCCACTTTTCGATTGTCAGCCACAAATCGATAGCTATATAGATTAAGATAAAGCCTTATGTTTATAGATGGAGGTCTCTAAGGGAATGAGTTAGGTTGGAACCATAAGGATAATCTTGGATGTACTACAGTTTAACTAGGTCATTTGGACATCATACAATGATCATAGAGGGATCTAACTACTTCATGAAAACTTGTTCTTCACTTTCTACCTTTGATTTGACAACCAGTTAGTGTAAATCTTCTTGAGTGAGTTTTACGCTAGTTTGACCATGATTAGGAGATTTCTCATATACCTCATAGGATTACAAGCTTTGTTCCTTCTTGTGAGGATGTAAATCGACATTATATTGGTGGTAGGCGAATGACATCTTTCCTACTAAGCTTAGGGGACTACATATGTCTATCGATGCCTCTTAGATGTGCACTATTGACTATTTGGACTAGTTTAATACTTTCTCTCATCCATTCATCTTGCCCCAACCAAAGTCCCTTCCTTTATGTCATATTTGCATGTTGCACCAAAAATCTAAGCAAACTATCAACAAGAGTTTTCTATAACTATCTATATCTCTATTTTTTTTTTATTTCATAATTGCATTATAAGGATACAAATCGGGTATTGGGGTTGCCATAGGAGGAGGAAACTTTAGTATCATGCACACAACGTAAGTAAAAGATTCACCGTTGATTTATATTTTGTATTTAGTTATATATTTTGCATTTTATTTTTGTATCTTGTTAATAAATGTCATGTAATGTAATATGATGGTTTTAGTATGATTTTTTTTATATATTCTTGCATCAATCAATATTTATCAAGATATAATTTTAAAATATTTTACGAAATTGTATTATTTCAACTACGTTAAAAAATAAATAAATAATAAATCAATAAAATATATTTTTTAATTGCACAACATAAATAATTTTTTATTGTACAATAGAGGTGAAAAAAATATTACACAACAAGAACATCCAACTACTCAAAAAGAATAAGTTTTTGTTGTATATGTGATAAATATACATAATCAGAAACTTATTTCCATTAGGAGAAAATTTTTCTCCATAGATAAAATATCAATTTTGGGTGGTTCAAATAGGAATGAGGGGTGCCAATAGAAAAGCCAATCCCTTAGTGACAAGCTCGGCCCAATAAGTTGTGAACTTAAAGTTGCTATATAAGGAGTTTGTCTTTCAGTCAGGAGGATTTTAGTATCCAGCACAATTTTAGAGATGTAACACTTTTGTTGATTTTCTTGTTAGGAAGGATTCTTCTTCCTACTATAAACTTGTTATTTTGGAGAATGTACATCCCCTTTTAACCTGTTGCTATTAGCATATGCTTGTGGCACTCTCCATGCTAGGATCTTTATTTACTTGTTTTTTCTTTTTGAATGATAAAAAAACAAAAAAGTTACCTTTTAAATATGTGACCACCATATATAAAAGGATAATTCTTTTACATTATTTTTTCTCATTGCATCCCTGTTTTAATTCTATTTCTAAAATAAATTTTTAAAATTTAAAATTAATTTTAATTAATTCCCAAAATAAAGAGTTGTAAATGAAAAAAAAAAGAAATACAAATAGAATTACCCTATATATAAAAATGACAGGGACACAGGTCAGGGACATATCCAAGTTCAGTGGACTAATCTAGTGCATGCAATGTTGGACTATCGACATGGTTTTGACCGCTAATATATTCCACAAATACAAAATTTACATACAGTATTTTATGTATTTCTCGGTCATTATTAAAAGTTAAAATTTCACTTTAACAATTAACGTCAATTTTTATTCCATTAGTTATGAAATTTTCAAATACCACTAAAATAACTCTTAAAATACTACTCATAAATTTTTTCTATTTAATATTGTTAAATGTAAAAAAATTATACTGCTGACTAAAAAATTATCCTAAATATGATTTTTGAAATAATTATTACAAAATTCAATACATTTATTATATTATACATGACAGATTATAATTAAATGATAATATTAAATTCAGTTATTTATTATTAAAGTTTAATTTGAATTTTTCATAAATAATTAAAAAAAGAATAAAAAAATAAAATAAATTAAATTTCTCTTATAAATTAAAATTAACCCATGTATTTATTTTTTCAAAAGTTTCCATATTTAAATTTTGTAAAGATTGAAATATATAATTTGAATTTAATTATAGAAAAAGTTATGTATATTTATAGAGAATATTATTGTTGTTTAACAAATGCAGAACTGGGCTATTGTTATTGTTTTATTTTTGTCAATTAAAGAACGCACATGCAGTGAGATATGTACGTGTAAGAGGTAAGATAAATACCAGGGCAACATTATTTTAGGAGCAACAATCCTTTGTTTTTAATGCTTTTACAAAAAATTGGTAAAAATATATTAAATAAAATATACACTTATATTAGAGCTTATGAAAACGAAAAAACTATCAAAATGGATTTGTATACTAAATATATTTATTATAGTGAAACTAACTTACAAATTAATAAAATAACTTGTTAAAGTAACTAAAGAGTTTTCAGTTAATAGTCTAACAGGTCTCTATCTGTATGCATATCAAATATAAATTTTTTCGTTTTAAAAGTAAAAATATTTGTATCAAACTCTTAATTGATATCAAAACACGAACTATTTAACTTGAAGTTAAGTTCATAGTTTGGCAGTACGAACGATGTAGTTTCTGGAAGTCACTAAATAGAACCAAAATCTTTTGTCCCCAGTATCAGGAGAAAGTGTAAGTAAGACATGTAATTTTTTTTATCTGTAACGTGAACGTGCATTTTGAAAAGTAATATTCATATTTAAACTTTTATAATTCGATTAGAAAAAATAAACTATGATTTTGAAAAACAAACAAACAAAGCATTTTGTCAGTTGTCACCTGCATCATTAAAAATTCACATAGCAAATTGATGACATCACCCATGGGGTCATCATACGCCATGGTATGGCAGTAGCACATTTATGAACACATCAGCGATCATTTTTAGATCTTATCTATATCGGTCTGGATCTAACAAAACAAATAAATATTTTGAAGACCCAACGAACATATCCTATAATTCTCAAGAACGCATAATCCTTTTCACTAAAAGTGATATGATAAGCTTTTTTTGCATGGATAAAGTGATATGATAATATTATTCTTTAAATTTACTTCAGAATTTGTTTTTGTTAATTTTTGAGAAACAAAAGAACTTTTTAGAAATTTTTATCTTCAATAATTTTTTTATTATCGTTTCTTTAACACTATTTTAATTTAAAATACCTTTCCTTAGAAAATACTAAAATTAACATAATTTTGAAATAAATGATAAGACTATTCTTGCATCATTTGTTAAGAGTTTTTAAATAAAAACAGTTTACATATCTTTTGAATTGTACATATATAACATTTTTTTGTTAAATAATTATCATTCAGTATGTGAATTAACTAATTTAAAATTATTTTAACTTAATTAAAAATCTTAAATTGAATTTTAGATATGCAATAAGATATTATATTATAAAAATTATCATCTATAGTGATTTTATTTAATATGAATATAATTATTTCTCATAAAATATTTATAAAGAACTATTTCTTATAAAATATAGATGTGATTTTAAAAAGATATTTTGTTTAATTTAGTTAGTATTTTTAAAGTATATGTCAATAAGGCTTTTAGTTTTAAAACTTCATTAATGGATTTTTATCTTAATTAACTCAACTTCAAGTAGGGCCAATGCTTTAAGAAACTGATACAAAATTTTTAAACCTCCAACCATACCAATACAATAGATTATTTGCCTGAATCACTTCCATCAATCACTCCATCAATTTCTATTCATGAGGTGCGGCAAAAACTAAGATAGAAATAGAATGGATTAGCTAGAGAGATGCAAGGTCGGCGAGCAAGGGAAAAGGCATGTGTTGAGTGGCCCCATGACAGTGACAATAAGGCTAGGACAAATGAATCTGCAGAATTTGGCTTATGGCCTGTGGGAACCGTGTGCATCACGTAAATGTCTCATTCCCACTTGTCCCACATCAACACAACTCTCATTAAACAAAAATGTGAAAACCCCTTTGCAAAACTGCCCCTTACCAGCACTTGGCTTTCAACCCTTGAACTAGAAAATCCCTCTCAGGGACATTCCTGTCATTTCCACTGTACCAGACAAAATTTATGACTGCCCCACTTGGATAGATAGGGTTGCAACCTGGAAGCATCCATTTGTTTAAGGAAGAAAAATGCTAGGAACAACCAAAGTTGACCTTGACCATCTTACCCACCAAACAAGCCAGCACCCATCTTTGACTAGTATGGCATCCAATTAAATGCATGACTTGTCCATATGCCTCTCCAATCATAAAATTGCACACATTTTCCATTGAAATATAAGCCCCATTTTCTTACAAGATGATATATAATTGATCACTATTATGTGTAAATGTAAGTCATGTACCATAATATGATGTTTCACAAAAAATAATTCATATTTCTATGAAAGTTTACTATTTTGGTAGGGAACAATTGAAAAGACAAAAAAAATTAACCCAATCTTACAAAAGATTAATATGAGATTCTCCTCCCAACTAAAGAGAAACCCCAAAGTAATAAAAAAATTTCACAAACACCATGTGTAACATACAACAGTTATGAAATATATACTATACCAATCCTGTGGCTGTATAATTTACAACAAAACAAACCAAAAAATGCAATAAATGGAATGAACCTTATTTGTCCAATAAAATCCTAGTCCCCCCTTCCAAAATCTCCAACCTTCCATAACGACCAAAAAGGAAAAAAAAATTCCTTCAGCATAGTAGAGACTCAAGGAACATGTCATCTCTAGGCTCCTCCTTGGCTCTGGAGGAGAAAACATTGTCAGATAGTTGCTGCTGATTCATGTAAGATCCCATTGGATTCCCAAACCCTGAGAATCCAAAACTTCCTGGACTTTGTAGCATTTCTAGGGTTAAGGATGATTGCCCTTCTGCTGGTGCTTGTGGTCTTTGGCTCTGAAAAGAATTGTCATTGTGGTGGATCACTGGCAAGGGCCTTATGGCAGTGGCTGCAGTGTTGGAGTTTGCAGCATTGTTTGGCATTGGTCTGTTAACAGAATGGCTGCCACTGCCACGGGCTGCAGGAACATCATGGTTGTGCTTTCCCTCATAGGTTGTGATCACAGCCCTCAGGTCATGTGAGGCTCGTTCCACGTGCTTCCTCACTGGACATCCTGAGTGTGTACACTTGTAGTAACTCCTACATGTCACAAGTTAAGCACAATATCAGACAAGCCAATCTAGGAGTACTGTTATTCTTCTAAATCACATGCACACATAAGAAAAACGAAAGTTGCCAAATTTGACCAAGGAATTTTAGACAAGGCAAAGAAAAACTGGTACAAGTATAGAATAAAGTAGAATTTCAACAAAGAAGCCATTATTATGGTAAGGTATGAAAAGATACAGACAAAGAAACAGCAGCCATTATGCAGTGATAATGTTTTACCACATTTATATTCAAAAAATAATCTTTACATTAACAATGTAAAGAATTTTTATTATGTAATTCAATCACAATTCTCATGTATGATAAATAGTTGATTTTTATAATAACAATCTTAAAAGACATACCTAATAATATTATTAATTCAGATTGATCGACAGTATAAAACCTAAACGTACTTTTTACATAAAAAGTATATATCAAACTCTTTATATTATTATTAGCACGAGCGAGGAATTCCTTAATGGGATTCTCAAATTACTATTTCTTATTGAAACTACAAAGTATAACAACTTCAAAAAGTTGGACAAAAGTAGAACCTAAAGCGTGTTTCTTTAATTTACCTTGGATTTGGATTGCCCTTCACTACTTTCTGCCCGTATTTTCTCCATCTATACCCATCGTCTAGGATATCAATGTCACTGGTTGTCTGAACTACAACTCTAGGTTCTCTCACCGTTCTACTTCCAGGCGCTGACATACCCTCATTTTCACCTTCAATTTTCCTGAAAATTTTAAGGGAAAACTAGCCATTGAATGAACCATACAAATGATCCTATAATAAAAGGCCAAAAGTGGATTAGAAAACCATAATTATGATGCAAAGTGATGAATTAAAAACTCACCATCTTTTGGCATCAGGTTCATCTTCATCATACTCATCTCCTCCCGATTTACACTTTTGGGAACTCTGCTCAAAATCATCATCTCCAATTGATATTGAGGAGTTTTCTGGGGTGGCAGCTGAATCCATTTGTCCACTGCCGTGTGTGGCATATGATTGATCTGGGATTTCAGTGCTGATGGGATTTGAATGAGGGATTGCAATAGAAGAGGAATTTGATGAGTTTCTCCTAGTAGATTGAGGCTTAGGATGGTTATGAGTACCCTTATAAACTATCTCAGTAATTTGTCCATCTAAAGACCTCTCAACCTTTTTCTTTGTAGGACAATTGGGGAATGTGCATTTGTAATAACTTCTTGGATTTTCACTTCCCTTCACTTGTTTTTGGCCATATTTCCTCCAATTGTACCCATCATCCGACCTTCTGCTTAAGGTCTGAGTTTGTGGAGGGTAATTGCCATAATCCGATTGAAACCCATTGCTATGGTTAGTTTGGACACTAGCAATCTCAGGGGAAAAGCTCTGCATGGAAGAAGAGTTCTCAGTTTTCATCATACTCTTTCCTGAAGCAAAACTATCCTGTTTTGTGGCCTCCTGAAAACTCCATGGCTGTTGCTGTTACAAGGCATCAGATTGAAAACTTTACATAAAGAAAACGTGTCATCTAAACCAACAAGAGAAAAAAGAAAATTTTGCTTGAATGAGTCTATGCATTGAAATTGGTCACATACTGTTTGAACTGTAACATTTGAAGATTGATATGTTGCTGTGGATGAAGCAGGAGGTCCTGGTTGGGTTTGGAAAGAGAAATTTGAGAAGCTTTTGTCTTCTTCTTTAACAATTTGCTGGTTCCCCCCTGAACTGTTCTTCCAATTGAAGCTCTGAGCAACAAATGCTCCAGTTGTTGGAGAAGGCAGAATCTGTATTTAGAAACACAAACCCATTAATTCAACAACAACAAAAAGCAAGTCGGTGAGACATGTAGAACAAACCTATATATAAGGCAGAACAAAGTACCAAAACCAGAAAATCCCAAACAAAGCATGATCGAACTTAAAAGTAATTCCCTTATTTCAACATTCAAACCATTGAACAAATCTTACATGATGAAATTATCAAGTCAACTAAAGTCATGGTTAATTGCCTAATTTGAAAAGCAAACAAGAAAAACTAAACCACAAAACTCTCTCAAACAACATATAGTAATCCTATCAGAAGTATCTCCCGTAAAGTATACTTGTACCATCTAAAACTACAAAACTCATTCATTTTCTATGTTCAAAGTTTTCTGAACAACCAAACTCAAACAAGAAAACAATTTAAGAACAGAAGCAGGTGAAACTCACGTTGGAAGAGTTGAGGAGAACCGGTGAGTCAAGAAGCTCGGCAGGGCTCAAACCAGGTGGAATAGCAAAGTAAGAAGAAGGAGAAATGGGAGGAGAGAGAGGCAGAGAAGGTGGTGGTGTGGACTTGAATTTGGGCACACCAGAGGCAGATTTTTCAGACAACGCACCACCCTGTGGCTTGTTGTCTGTGGGAGAAGCAAGGAGGTCAGAGAAGGAAGTAGTCATGAAAGGGTGTGTGGAGAAGGTGAAGTTGGTGAAGGAGTTTGCACTTGCAGAGGTGTCTAAACTACCAGAAGAAGATGCCATGAGAAAAGACAGAAGGTTGGGTGGAGAGAAAATCTTTGAAACTGGGAGATGGAAAGGTTTGATATAAAGAGAAAGAAGGGGAGCTGAGAGAGGGTCACGTACGTATAGTACAAGGCTTTGGTTTCTATTGGGGGACGATATTTCTGGGAAGGTAAGAAAACAAGGGAAGGTTTGACCGTGGAAAATTTGCCACGGTGTACATTTTTTTTTTTTCGTGGGTTTTTTTTAAATGTTTTTTCGGTCAAATCTCGTGGGTTTGACTGAATGGCGGCTCCGCTCGCACTGAGATTTGCTTCTTTGTTTGTGTTACTACTGTTATGTGCAGTCTGGAATCTGCTGCTATAGCCACTGTTCCAGGACTACAATTTGAGAGCTGAGATTATGTTTGTTTCTGTTGAAGATATATTAATTTTTTTATGTGAAGGTAACGTTAATCACTGTTCTTAAAATATTTCATATACCTTCTAGAATTTTAGTTAGATAGTGTAAAGGAAGTTGCTTTGTGATAAAATAAATAAAAAAATGAAACACAAATATCTCTATAGGGGACTGTTGTGATAATATTTGGTTATTTTGGATGATATGTGTGGACATGTTTGATTAACTGTGGAAAAAGCTTTTAGATGCACCTAGTATATTTAGTGAGTAAATTTAATTTTGTAATATGTTTTATTATTTTTAAAAATATGTTTGTATATTAAATTTTTATCTATAAATTGAATTTTTTAAAAATAAGATTTGAGTTATATTTGTAAAGTTAAGTTTAATTTTAATTTAACATTACAAACTTTAATTTAAATATACACATAATAGTTGAGATTATAAGTTAATTGATAATTATGTAATTAATTAAAATATATTTTTTTATTATTTTTTATCATTTAAATATGATTTAATGATTAATATAAAAACAAAATAGTAACATTAAAAATTAAAATAAAATAAAATAATAATATAATTTAGCTTATTCCTTTGTTGTGTTGTAATTTAGCTTATGATTGTCAAGGTAATGTACAATGAATTGTTGTAAAGAAAGCACACTAAATAGTTTGATAAATGCAAATATATGTGGAGAAGCCAACCCAACATGAACATTCCAACAGAAATACCCTCTCAGCCGATTCTCTTACTCGTCTTTGGCATATAATTTATACCATCATATTCCCCTTTTGAAAACGGATAGGCTCTGATACCACTTTGGTTAGAATCCCTCTATAAGGAGACAAGAGTAGTCTTTCAGGTCTTAACAGCGCCTCCATGGCTTAACAGACCAATTAA
>JAMLFT010000682.1:0-37944 GCA_026544285.1 Pachyrhizus erosus | reverse complement strand
ATATATTTCTATTTTAATTAATTAAATTATTTTTTAATAATATCTTAAATGAATATATTAGATATAAGATTCGATTGAATTAAAATAAAAAATAATAAAATATTAATAAAATTAAAAATTGAATCAAAATTACAGATTTTTTAAATAAGATATTAAATATTTTTATTTTTTAAATAGAATGATGGATTAAATAAATTAGGAACCAAAATTATATTTTAAAAAAATAAAAATAAAAATAATAATAACAGTGAATGAGTGATGATTCATAATAAGCAACTAAAGTAGAGAGAATTGAAAAAAAACGATTATATAACTCAATTTAACATATCATCATCCTTAACCCCGTAACTCGTGTAAAAGTAGGATAAACCATTAATTTATTGGCTCTGAAAATTTTGACTTACTCAATCCTATTTTATTTATTTATTGGTCAACTTACTCAATATTGTAATATAAACTGGACCAAGTTTAAATGAAAGGGTGAAGCCCAATATCATAACAAGGTGAGGCCTAATTTGATTCGAAGAACACCAAATTAAGTGAACGTGTATATATACAAAATGCAAGGAAAGAAGTGAAGGAAATTTAATTGGTAAAATAATTATTATATTGATATACCTATAAATTTTAAAATAATTATTTTAAAAATCAAGAATTTTCAATTATGTAACAGTTTATAATTAAATAATAATTTAAAATTATCTATCCTATCAATACATTCTAAATAAATTCAATATAAAACATTCGTGTTTTTTCATTGTAACATTTGCAAACATGTAATCATAAAATGCTGTTGTATTAATTATCCCATCAAAACATCAGTGATTATCACGTCTTAAAAATATATATGATACTACAATTATTATTATTATTATATACGGTGGATTTTTCAGTATGGTATTAATTTTTTATTTAAAAAATTTTAATTTATTAACAATTTTAAAATGTAAAAACAAATATAAGAAGCATAAAAGTATACTCTCAGGTTACATTACATAAGTTACGTTTAACATATGTACAGAGAAAGACTCTCGGCTTACAACTTTCAAATATTCACAAAGTTTTCATTCTATAATTATTATAGTTATCTTGAATATAAAAATAATAAATTTGCAAATATACTCTATTACTTATATTAAATATTCCGGAAAAAAAAAAACTAAAACAAAAATGATCACGGTCTATTTTCCTTCTTCTTTTGTGTGTATGTGAGAGTAGAAGGATATCTACTGGGTGTATGGATTCTCTTATACTTTTTTATTAAAAGTCATAATCATTCATTATATTCTTTAATAAATTGATGGTCTAAATGATCATGAACTTGATTTTTTAAGGAAAGTTTTAAATTCAAATATTATAAATAAAAAAATACGTTTTTGTTGAAAAAAAATATCTTAATTGAGATTAAATATATTTTAAATTCTTAAAAGATTTTAAATTTAAATATGTTTTGGATTCTTCATAAATATTAATTTTTATTTTTTATTTCTAATAAATCTTTGTTAACTTATTAGTTTCCGATAATTTTTTATTTTATTATGGGTTCTTAAATCTACCAGGATATCACTTTTAAAAATAATTTAAATATCGGTTTAGGGATTAAAAAGATTAAAAAAATATTAGACATAAAAAACAAAATTTAAATATTTATCAAAAATAAAAAATATTTAAGTCAAATTTTTATTATATATTTAATCCTTCACATTTTTCAATTTATACAATTATGTTTTAATTATTGTTCTACAATTTTATTTTAATTATTGTTCTATTGTCAATTTCTTATAAAAATATGATGATGTAACATATTAATCATGATATTAATCATGATATGATACTTTAACATATATGCTAAAATAATATTGACATGTATATTGACACGACACTAACATATTAACATGACACTAAAAATTAAAATTACACAATCACAAAACTTTAAGAATAAAAATAGCATATTTAATTTTGTTCAAAAAATTTATTATTATTTTATCTTTTTTCCATTCAATTATTTTAAAACTATCAAATAACAAAATTAAATTTAAAATTATTTTTATAAATAAATAACATAAATGAGGAAACAAAAGCAAAAATAAGATGAAAAGAAAAACAAAAAAATACCAACAAAATAAAAATAAAAAAGTGAAAGAGAGGGATAGAATAATATTATTGTAATGCGTGAACATCTAATATTTTCTAGATAAATATAAATTTTCACAACAAAAAAAAATATTAACTTGCGTGACATCACATCCAGTTATCTTTTGTTATTAAACTATTAAGCCAACATCACATGACTACATCCTTAACTATGCAGACGTCATAACCACAAAATCCATCAAATATTGTTATTGTCATCACTTAAACTAACATATAGGAGGTAAACTTCAAAATTATCCTTAAACCACCACTCCAACCAAATATCATAGTCATTATGTTTTCTTCTACTAACCAATAACTCCATGAACAATACCTTATATTTATCATAAATCATAAACCAAAGCACGCCAAAGGCTCATCACAAGCCACAAAACTATCTCATTATGCCATGCTCATGAATATGCACACAACTTGAGTATAACAATGCTAAATATCATTCCATACTTATCTACCACATTGTCACCTTTGATCTAACATCAACTTATAGTAAGGACCCTTTTATTGGTCATTCTTTGGGCAAAAGGTGTTGTGAAATTGTTTAAGATTTTTCATTACCAAGTATGTCCATTTATTTTTGTTGAATGTGCTACGTTTGATTGGTTATATATTTTATTTAGTTGTTTAGAGGCTACACATTTTTTTTATGTAAACGTGGGTGTGTTTTTTCATTATATCTTTGTCCTTTATTTTACATGTGGTTTTTTGTTTAATGGTTCATAGGTTATTATTCATATTTTTGTTATTTTTAATATTTTTATTGTTTTTCTAGACATAATTGGATGTTCACACATTATGAGAATATACTGTGTCTCTCTTTATATTTTCACTTATGATTTAACATCATTTTATAGTAAGGTTCCTCTTCTTGGTCATTCCTTATTTGGCTAAAAGGCGTTATGAAAATGCTTAAGATTTTTCGTTACTAAGTATGTCCACTCTCTTGTTAAATGTGTTATATTTGATTGGTTGCATGTTTTATTTATTTTTTTGGAGGCAACATTGTGGTGTGATCGTCTTTTTTTTTCCTGTAAATGTGAATGTGTTTTTCATTGTATTTTTGTCCTTTTTTGCTCACATGTGTTTTTTTATTTAATGGTTCATAGGTCATGTATTTGTATTTTTTTTCTAGACAAAATTGGATATTCACATCTTACAAGGATATACTATATCTTTCTTATTTTTTTTCAAAGTCTTTTTTTGTTTTATTTATTTCTTGGTTTTCTTTTTCTTTCTTTATGAATATTATTTTAATTTTTACTTTTTAATTTTAAAAATTAAATGAAAAAAATAAAAGATTAAAACATGTATAAGTATCAAATATTCATATTATCTATCATGTTAGCATATATGTCCCAAGGTTATAAGTCATGCTAGTAAATAAGACTAATCATCAAACTCATGTCCAACTAAAATTGAGTTATTTTAGACAAATAAAATGAGTAAACATCCAATCCAGTCAAGTTATAGGTGAAAAAGGTTATTAAAATCAAATTTATATGGATACTTGTGGTTGAATTTGAATTCCATAAATTAATTTTGTAGGTATTCAAATCGACCGACTTTCTTTTACGACTTATTAAAATGACTTAGTTTTCTTTTGCACGTGATATATCTTATTAAGTTAATTCTTCAATGAATTGATTGCTTCAATGTGAGAATCAATGATATTTTAAAATTGAAAATTAGAAAGAGAAAAAGGTGAGGAGTTTCCTTTGTTTCTTTCGATGATATTTTTTTATAATTATGTTATTGATATGAAGTATCCATTGATTTTTTCGATGACTAATTTTTATTAGAAAATCTAACTAACCATCTTTGATGAGATATCTCCTCTCAACCATATTTTTTTCATCTACAACTTAAACTTTAAACCTTACTAAGAAAATTAAATCTAAAATCAATCAGACAAATGACATGCTGGTCTTTTCTAATTGAAATCATTTATTTATCTAAAACTTCATTTTATTTTTGAATGTATAGATGATAAAACAATTATAATATATTTCCCTATTTCCTTCCTCATTTATCCATTGTTCAAAACTAAAGTATGAAAATGTTGGTAGGCACAATTCTCACACTGAAACCCCAACACAAATAGTGGTAAGTTTTTTTTTTCATAATAAAAATTATATATTTTTTTATTTTAAAATTTTAACAATAAGTCCTTCAAAAACAAAATGGAGTGAATTTAAAACCAAGAAAATATATTTTAATGAAGTTATGTTTATAAGCTTTATTAAAAGAGAATAAAGTAATTAAGCATCTCACACAACATGAAGCAATTAAATATAATTTTTCAAAATAAGAAATAATGTAATATTTTTTAATTATATTTTTTAAATATAATTTTTAAAATAAAACATATTTGTTTAAAATGAAGTCAAATTAATTTTTAGTTTAATTTTGACATATTTTTAACATAAAAAATGCCTCTTTAGTTTTTTATTTTCAATTATGAAAACAACTCATTCAATCTTTCATCATTATTATTGGTATCCTTCCTTACTCATAATTGATGATTACTATGATCATTGTTGTTACAATACATTTATCAACGTTACTGGTCATTATAACTATCATTAACACCTCTATTATCCAATCTATCACTATTGTTACTGTTGTATTATTATTATTTTTCTATAAATCATATAATTTGTAATCATATAAAAAATATTATTCAACTATAAATATCTATAACTTCATAAAATGAAATTCAATTTGACCATTTAAATAACTATGTATAATTATATGTTTTAACTTTTATTGTTTTCTTTTAAAATAGTTAATTGATAACATATTTGTTTAATTATTTTATTCAGTTTTTATGAAGATCTAAATACAAGAGATGCAAATTCATCTATCTTTTTATTCCTTCTTTAAGATAAACTTTAGTTTTTTTTTTCAATTTTATTTCAATACATTTTATATATTTTGGTTGATTTTTTAAAGATTAAAAACATATTTTGATTGGTATTTAAAATTCATGTCAATTCAACTACCATACACATAATTATTTTTCACTTTCTTTGTTTTCTTCAAATTACTCAATTGATAACATATTGTTTTATTATTTTCATTCAATTTCTATGAAGGGATATGCACAAATTTATCAATTTTCTCTAAGGTAAATTTTTTTGCCACTTTTTTTAATTTTTCATTGATTTCTTTTTATATATTTTGTATAATATTTAAAATTGAAAGTTTGTTTGTAAAGTTCTTCAAGTTTCACCTATTGAAGTGGCGCAAACTTAAAAGAGGAGATTTTTATAAAGACCTATTACCGAGTTTCAATAGAAAATTTTACATATCAAATCCTAAGTCAAATGCTATCATCATATTCTGTTTTTTATTTTTATTTTTTATAAGCAATTTATTACACAAAATAAAAGTTATACTAATAGACTAATAGAACGTGACAAACAATCAATTCATTTATTTTTATTTCTAAATTATTTTTATTTTTAACAAATTTAATTTAAGCATTTCAATTAATAAAACTCAAACTTTATTATTTTTTAAGGAAAGTATGGCTATTTATTAAAAATTAAATCCTATTATTATTCATATTTTTATTATAAAAAATACTTAAATGTCGTTTTTAAATATTTTCAATTTTATTTTTTAATGTAATTAATGTCACGTATCATTACGAAATTAATTTCTTTTTAATCTAAGCTTATTTTTAATATTTGTATATTTATTACACCACATTTTAACCTTTTTCAATTTTTATTGTTATTTATTTTCTTCTTTTTTTAAGATAAATTTATATATCTTTATATCATTTTTAATATAATTTTAATTTTTCTTGCATGTTATAATGACAATAATTCTATTTTTAAGTAATTAATTTTATTATTAGAATATGAATACAAAATTAAATATTAAAAATAAATATATAAATGAATAATACATTAATTTAAATCAAATCAAAATTTAATTAGATCGATTCATAATAACTTTTCTACCTATTTAAAAAAAGAAAATGAAGACATGATCATGTATTTTTGTCCTTAATGCATTCAAACTGATATATAAAATCATATTAATTTAGACTTAAAACCAAATGTAAAATTTATACGAATAAAATAATAAAACATGACATTTAAAATAATAAATAAATTATAAGTAAACTATCTAATTTTTTTTATAATAAGCATTTATTACTTTTAATTAAGTGTAAATTTACTATTGTGAATTGTGTCATATCTAAATATAAGATTAATTTTTTATGTAAAATAATTTTATTTATTTTATTATTCATTATTTTAAACAATATTTTTGTCATGTAGTAGCATTTCCAGATTATTTTTCTACTAAAATCTAAAAATATTAGAGTGTCGTGACTTGTATTGTGCATGAGTAAATATTAGTCCTAAATATTTTTACAAAATATTTTAAATATATAATTATTTTAAAAAATATTTAAAATTATTTATAATTAGCTCTCTTTTTTTAATTTAGTTTAAGATTTTAAAGTATAACAATTTTAGTTGTTAATTATTATTTACCATTATCATTAGTTTTTCATATATTTAATAGACTATGAATTTTAAAATACATTAAATGAGACAATAAAAATTAATTATGTGTTGGCTTGGATATTAATTTAAACAATTGTTGTTAAACAAATTAAAATGTAAGAGTTTTTAGTTATAATAAAAAAAATAAAATATTTTTTATAAAGTGAAATTTAAAACTATATGTTTTTAAATTAAAATTTAACTTCAAGCTACGTGTTTTATTCACGATATATATGCTAAATTTTGAATGATGATATAAAATATTTTAAATTTTTAATATATAATAATTTATAAAATTTGAAATAAAAATAATAAAAAAATTATGTTAGATATCAATGATGTATCATAAATATAATAATTTATCAATTTATTAATTAATAGTTTGTAATATAAATAGTTAACAGAAGATTCAATTAATTATTACATTTAAAATAAAATACAGGAGGAAATAAAATAAGAATTAAAATTATGATCAAACATAGGAAACATTGGACTATCTTATAACAATTATAGGACTGCTAGTTGATAAAGTTTAGGAAGACATGATAAAAATGTATAAATAATTATATTACAAATAAATTCTTTGAAAAACATATTAATTGAAATTTATATGTATTGCAAGATAAATGTTAATCACATTCATTTTAATTTTTTATAATTAATTAAAATTTATTGATTACCATCAATTTTAGTGAATATAATCTCTTAGGACTCTCTCATAATTTAAAAATAAAATCTACCAAAATTAATAATTTTTTAAATATATATTTAATAATTTTACTAATTACTTTAATTATATCAATGCAAATTTTTAGAAAATATAATAATTATATTTAATAACAAAATAAAATATATATAATACACATCATGTGTCTATCTCTTAAAGAATTATTAAGAACACTTAAATAAATTGGAGTTTGAATTTAATTAATTACATGAAAATATTAAAATATACACATGAATTATTTAGTATGTCATCAGATAATTTAATTTAAATTAATTAGGTGAAAAAATCAAATGTACTTAGATACAAAATTCTTATGAATTTGGATGAAGAGGATTTATGAAAAAAATAATTCATATTAAAATTAATAAATTATATAAATATATAAAATTATAATTTATACAATTAATCGTCTTTTATAGATTATATCCCTTGTAGTAGATACAGAAGAATAATTTATAGAAAATATATATCCGTTATTTATCATTATAGATACATGCATAAAATTCATCTACATTTAAATTTGTTGTATACTTCAATTCCATTTTATGAGACTTTTGATAAAGATTTTTAAACTTTATTTTGCAGTTTTTCATATTTTGAGTTATAACTCTCTCAACTTTTTAACGGTAAAGAGTAAACAATGTAATACAAAGAAAAAAAAGAAGTTATTTTTCAATGCAAGAAAGGTAGAATAAGACAATTAATAAATTTATACCATATTTTAAAAGAAAAAAAAAAGAAAAATAGTGCATAAACAATAAACAATATTTATTATATAAAAAAATAGTGTATTTTTTAAATTATTACCTGTAAATTAAAAATGTTTTTATAATAATAATTATTAGGTTATAAAATTAAAATTTTATAAAAAATGGAAATTAAGGTCATAAAAATTATTTTTACAATAATAATAATTATTCTTTATAAACAAAATTACATAAAAAGGAAATTTATACATATTACATAAGTAAAAATAATTAATTCTAATTATTGAATGTTATAATGTTATTCATAATTAAGAGATAATTCCCGTAAAAAAAGAAATCAAGAGATAATTGATTTGAAAATTGAATTCAATTATTAAAATAAATATAGACATGTATATTCAATTAACAGGTTAACTAACATTTAATTTCTTTATCCAATCAAATAATTAAAAAATTATGTATGTAAATATATTAAAAATGTATATATTCATTCATATTATTAGAAATGAATCATAATTAACATTCTTAAATGATCTAGTTTTTTTTTGTACATAAAAATAAAAATATGAAAATAATCACTAAACAAAATTATCATGTCAACTTTTTTATTAAAATTATGTATATATTTAAGTTATATGTAATTGTAAATATATTTATAAAGATAATATTTTTAAAATAAATTAAAATAATATAAGATATGTGTGAATGTAAATTATTTAAATATATTTATATTTACAATTATTTTGTCTATATTATATATGTATCTGCTAATTATAATACATATTTATATAAAAAATTCAAAAAAATTATTGATAAATATATTAAAAAACTCATAATACTCAAAAAATTATAAATTATAAACTTAATACCTGTGTAACTCACAGGTTATTACTTTAGTATAATAATGTTATAATGATTCTAGTAAATATTTCATTATAATTAATAATGATTGAATACATTTGAATATTAATTAAATATAATTAAGGAAAATCAAATTTTCTTTTCGTTGATACTTAATTAAAGATAAAATAAAATATTAACAATAAAAAATTGAGATATGATACATATATAACAACTTATACAATAATTTGTATAATATTATTTTTTATGTCTATCATTCTTTGTCATCTTATTATTTATTAAATTTAAAATTTAAAATTATCTTTTTTTCTTTCTTTTTTAGTTGTATATTTTATTGTATTAAATTGTTTTCCAAATATTATTTTTCTAAAAAATTTATCAAAAAAAGTTAATTAATTTTAATAAGATTTAAGACAGAAAAAAACAAATTAATTATGGGATCTTAAGGAAACCTGGAGCAAAGTTAAAGGTACGATTACAAAGACTTCCGCATGATATCACGTGATCAAATATTGCAAGCTAATTAAATAAGTTTTATTTTTTTATAAACAAAATTAAGATCTATAAAATACATATGCATAAATAAAAATAATTAATAAAACGTTATTATATAAGAATTTTCAGATTATTTCATTCAAACAAATTCAACAAAAAAATATTTTTTTTAGTTTTTTTTTAATCTTCATTATATAAAAATTTATGATTGAAAACACTGAGATTTATTTATATCTATTTATAACTTTTGATATTTATAAAATATCCAAGGAAGATAACATATAAGATTTTTTTAGAAACGTACAGTGTTAAGGATAAATTAGAAGAGTTTTGTAAATGGACTTTTATGATTACTTGAATTACTTCTCATGCAATTTACTCACTCATGTTATTATTTGCTATCAGCAGCTATATATATTTGCAATATTGTGGAACGTAGTCTCAATATTCATATCACCTATATGATAATATAACTAAAATTATTCAGTCCATTACAGGAATATTTGTAAAAAAATAAAATATATAAAAAACACAACAATTTAAAAATTATTTAATAAATATTATATTGTGGATAATAAAATATAAATAAAAAATAAAAAAATATGTTTTAATACTTATAATCTAAAACATAAAGAATAATTTATTTATTGAAATATTATTTCATAATTTGTAAGTATTTCATTTATAGTTAATAAAAGTGAAAAATTAAAATAATTATAAAATAATTTTTTAATTAAATAATTAAAGCAATTAATTAATTAGTAGATATGGAATTGTAACATTATAAAGGGTTAATACATCAATAGGTCTTTGAACTTTTTGAAAATTTTAATTAAGTATTTATACTAAAAAATTGTAATTAAATCTTGATCTTTTAGAACTAACCGTTACAAATCATTATTTTGTGTGAGTTTTAAGTTGTTACGAAATAACTCTAGAAACTCCTAACTGGAAATTTACAAAATTGAAGATCTACTTACAATTATTTTAGTCTAAAGACTTAATTAAAAATACTCAGAAAAATCAGAAAACTAATGACATAATAAAAAATGTGGATTTGTTTCAAATCCACATTTTATATAGTTATATAGTTCAGGATATGGTGACTGAAGGACCATCAAGGGACAATGAAGAGCAGTTAGATACTTACATGGTGCTGCTTTTGCTGTCTGGTCTTGGAACAACTTTGTCAGTTCAATCTGCGGGGAGGACTATAAAGGGACAATGAAGACCAATTATATACTAAATGATAATTCCTACTAATGGAAAAGCATTGCACGAGATCTGAACCCAATCATATAATACCATAAACATATATGTATGTCTATCAATCATGTACTAAAAGAATCTCAATCATAATGCAATGAATGCATGTTGTGCAGCAGATCTCTTGTTCTTTGATTGATTACCATATATAAAGGATGATGTACTTTAATGACTCGGCAAACACACAATGTACATTATTTTGATTTGCTTGTGAAATATTCATGTATGGAAGTGCAATATCATGGCTTTTGATCCTTTGGATGATTTTATTCCTTTAATGGCTTCTTCAATTAAATCTAACACTTTGATTACTTTCATTTGTTATTCAGTTCTTCCTTTTAAGCAAAAAAGAATACTCATTAATATTTTTCTAAGTCAATATCTTTCCCTCTTTTTTTTCCATATCAGATCATTCCTTTCATAGTGTTCTCAATTAACACACAAACTGTGCATTACACATATGTCTCCCTCTTCCCCTATCATCAGAAAGAAACACATGCTCTATTACCGAATCTCAAAAGGCCAAACAGAGAACATGGACAAGCCTCCGTTGAGGAAGTACTTTGATAGACTCCGGTTTGTGTTTCTCACTTCCTTTATTTTTTGTTTATCATTGCTTCTCTTGGACTATTATATGGCTGTCAGTGATCGTGGCATTACCTTTTTATTTTTCAACATGAATGATGCAAAACAAGCACAGATGCCTAAACCTTCATTTTCTTCTTTCAATTTTAATGAAACTGCCGATTGTCCTAGAAAAACTAATTATGCCGATCAAAATGATGCAACAACTGTGGCCTCCAATATACCAAGGTGCATTGTAGAGAATCACACAGATACTATAGTTCCTGCAGCACATGGTGAAGTGGATAAGAGAGACCAAACGAGTTCCCCACCTTTGAATGGACACAATGTTGGACTTGTCTCAAATTTGTCCACAAGAAATTTGGATTCTTGTTCAGGCAAATATATCTATATTTATGATCTGGCTAGCAGGTTCAATGAGGATTTGCTGAAGGGATGTCACTCTCTCATGAAGTGGTTCGATATGTGCCCTTACATGTCTAACTTAGGCCTTGGACCTAAGGTTATTGAGAAATCAAAGGAGAAGATTTTGTTGAAGGAAAGCTGGTATAAAACTAACCAATTTTCACTAGAGGTTATTTTCCATAACACAATGAAGCACTACAAGTGCTTAACCAATGATTCCTCACTGGCTTCTGCTATATATGTATCCTACTATGCTGGCCTTGACGTGGGTCAGTACCTCTGGGGGGGCTTCAATGTTTCAATCAGAGATGCTTCACCAAAAGAACTAGTGAAATGGCTGGCACAACAACCCGAATGGAAAAGAATGTGGGGTAGGGATCATTTCATGGTTGGAGGGAGAATTGGTTGGGACTTCACGAGAATATCAGACAATAATGATGATTGGGGCACCAAACTAATGCTTTTGCCTGAAGCAAGAAACATTTCCATTTTGCTAATTGAATCTGTTGGTTCAAAGGACAATGAGTTTCCAATCCCATATCCAACTTACTTTCACCCCTCCAAGGATAAGGAGGTTTTTCAATGGCAGAAAAAAATAAGAAAAGTGAAAAGGCCATACTTGTTTTCATTTGCAGGTGCTCCAAGGCCATCTTCTAATTATTCATCCTCCATCAGAAATGAGATAATCAAACAATGCCAATCCACTAGGAATTGCAAACTTCTAAATTGTCAAGATGGTCATAATTATTGCAATGATCCTGTGCATGTTACAAAGGTGTTTCAGAGCTCAATTTTCTGTTTACAGCCTCCGGGTGATTCATTCACTAGGAGATCAACTTTTGACTCAATTTTGGCAGGTTGCATTCCTGTTTTCTTTCATCCAGAATCAGCATATAACCAATATTTGTGGCATTTACCCAAAAACTGTTCTAGCTACTCTGTATACATACCAGAAAGAGATGTCACAGAGAGGAGAGTAATGATCAATGAGAAATTGTCTAAAGTTCCAAAAAGTGAAGTGTTGGCAATGAGAAAGGAAATTATAAGACTTATTCCAAGAATAATATATCGCTATCCAAGTTCTAGATTAGAGACCGTTGAAGATGCATTCGATGTAGCAGTTAAAGGAATTCTTGGGAGAATAGAAGCAATAAGAAGGGACATTACAAATGTCTAATACGCCATTTCCTCGCGTGGTGGAGTCAAGAATTCTATAGCGTGCAGGAGTCAAGGATTCTATGTTTCTTTTTGCGTCAGGTTCTATTATCAAGTCAGGTGAAATACAAATTAAATCAACAAAATTCAGAAATTAGAGACCTTTTCCAGATAGGTTATAAAGGCACTCTTTTATATCAGTTTATAGAACTCGGGAAGGTCTTGCAGGCAGGATATGTTGTTTATTAGCTGCAGTTTCATTTCAGTTTTATTTTGAGAATAGACATATCCTCTGTGCATTCCCCCCCCCCCCCCACCAACATGTCAAAATATTTCATTGCTATTCAATTTTAAGGCAAAGGTTTGATTTGAATTCTAATATGGTGATGTCCTACGTAGGTACTACTAGGTATATAGATGTATGATCAAAATACAGTTTTTAGAGTTGAGTTAAATCTTATTCATTATCAGTTACAGACTTATATAATTCATGTGAAATTCGAATGAGTGAAGATATACAAAACTGACATACAAAAAAGATAAACCGATCATCAATTAAAATATAAATGAATTAAAAGTATTAGGATTAAAATCTAATTTAGACCCATTCATTTCCAATTTTCCATATTGAAGTTAACAGTGTTAAAGAATAAAAATAATGTATTACTAAATTATGTTTGTGGCAATGTCAAGATTATTTTTGGCAGAGATATATTATAGTGTACTTACATATATATATAGTATAGTGTACTTGTTCTGGTTCTGGATATCTACCTTGTATGGCCTTCGTAACAGGGTTAAAGTGTATCAGAATGCGTTTAGTTATCTAGCCAAATTGGACATGTATAGTGTGTCAGAACACGGCTGTTGTACTCCTGAGCGTGTTGACTTTGGCATGTCTAGAAGACTGAGATCCGAGTTCTTCCAACGTTAACCAGTGTTTCGGTGCGGTTGAGGAAATGCTATGTAAGATAGGTGAGTATATATAACAGATATTCCGATGTTTAAGTCAATATTAGTGCCACTTATATGCTTATCTACCTACTACAATGATTTTGGTAGTTTATATAAGATTGAGAGTGAGCTGAATTCTGACCTAACATCTTTTGTGGGTAATTATATCATATTTTGATGTAACATGTTACTTTTGACTGAGATATAATCCATTATTCACGACATTGATTTTGGTTAAATCTAATATTTTTTTTTATTTTTCTAATATTTTGCCAAACACAAAACATTTAGAATGTTTATGAATAAAACTGAATAATTAATGACCAACCACTTTTAATGTAAGTAAATAAGTTTAAAATTTTTTGTGTTTAGAAAAAAGAAATTATGACACATGGCTTAGAAAACAAAAATTAAATAATAATTTAGGTTATAGATAAAATAATTTAGCTTACTCATTAAAGTTTTTCATATATATATATTTTTTTAAACATTGAAAAAAAAAATCTTATTTTAATTTCTCGATGAAAATATCGAAGTAGTTAAACATTTATTTTGAAATCATTTGAAAATCCAAAGAATGACAATACTATGTCATCACTCATTTAAGTTAGAAATCTTTTTTTATTTTTATTTTGAGTGAGACTTTTACTTAACCCAAAAACCTTACTTGCTTAATTGAGGACCTTTTAAGGATTCACTTCGTCATTATCACTATACCCACTTAAGCTAGGATTACTACTTACTTAAGAGAAAGATTTCTATAAGCTTTTCTTGACTTTGACCATTTGCTTACTTGAGCAAAAATCTTTACTTGCTTAACCTAAAGTTTTGCTTAAGAAAAAAATCCATCTTGCTCAATCAAAAACTCTATAGAGATTCATCTCATCTTTGTTTTTATAATCACTTAAGTGAGAAGTCTCTTTTACTTAAGTGAAAACAACTTTGTAGGTTTATGACTCTTTATGAGTTTCTCACACAGGACTACTCATAGCCTCTTACACCTCCAAAATTTCAATAAATTTAAATACATACTTCTTGTACAATCTAGTATCACTTACAATCATTTCAAGGAAAATCATGTAAACATAATTCAAAACCAAGACTAAATTTCCCTTACTTATTCAAGCTTGAAGGTTTTAGCTTTTCAAGAAATAAAGAGAAAGGAGAAAGTTTTTAGCCAAATAAAAGAGTTTTACTTTACTTATTCAACAACTCACACTACAAAAACACAAAATCAATCCCAAACTAATCCCCAAGTCATATATGATGGACTAAAACTCAAAATTTATATGACACCCATTATAGGTTACATTTAGAAAAAGATAATGAAAATAAAAGAGGAAGTAGGAAATACGTTATTTCGTAGCTCTAAGGGACTATTATGGAACTCAAAAAGAAGTGAAATAATTGCTTATTGAATAAATGATTGAGATCTCTTCAACTTATTAAAAGTTGAATGCCTTGAGAAAGATAATTGAGAGTAAAATTATTTTAGAATAAACCTTTTAGATTTCTAATGACTTAAGGGAAAAGAGTTTAGAGGTCCTAGACCTTTTTGTCTCACTAAGTCATTTCTAAACATACTTTTCGTTTCACTTATTTTAAAAGCATAACTTTTTAATGTTTAAATCACCAAAAAGTCAATTTAAGCTTGTCAAAACATATAATTTTACTTACTATATTTTATTTAATCAATTACTGAATAACATAAATTAAATTTACTTCCTCTTACAATTTTAATTAAAATATGTAGTCATTTAATTAGAAAAAAACACGCAATGTTAAATATACTATCGTTTTCAATTCAAACTAAATATAATTTTATTTTAAGTTTTTAAAAATACTATTTTTCTTAAAAGTATTATTATTATAGTTACACTATTATATTAAAATTTTAAAAAATTAAATATTATTATATTAAACAAGTTATGAATATTCTTAAATAATACTTATTTTTTTTTAAAAAATATCATATTAAAGTGAACAAGTTACTATGTATTATTTATTTATATTCATATAATAAATATAAGCTTAAATAATATTTTAGTCATTGTATAATAGTATGTTTTTTTATTATAGTCATTTAAATATTATTTTAATTATTAATAATGTTAAAAAATTATTAATTTGTCACGTTATTAAAAAATATGATTGGATAATCATATATAATTATTTTTAGTAAAAATAATTTATGATATCAAATTATTTAAAGATATAATCTAAAAATTTTATATATAATTATTTTATTAAATTTTAAATAATATAACAAATTAATTATTTGTTAATATTGTTATTATATTATTTTTTAACAATATTATCTGATAATAAAAATTAAAATAAAAAATTAAAATATTAAAATAATTAAAACAAAAAAATTAAATAATTAAAAGATTTAAAATTTAAAATAAAATATATCTTATTTATTGATATCAAAAGATTATTTAACCCATAAATATAATTATAATTGTGGTTTGTTGCATAAGTAGAAAAGGAATATACTATTAATATACTAGTCCTATTTTTATTTCACAGGTTCAAAACAGGGTCCACTGAGGAAAAAAGGGTGCAGCGAACACCCCCAAGGGTTTGTTCGATTTCATTGTCCTGTCTCGCTGATCAATTCTCACCAGCCGCGAAACATAAACAAGAAAGAATCCTAAACACACAATCACACATCGCCGAACCCCAAACGCAGCGTTTCGCACTAAATGCTTCGTAAAAGAGTGCGCTAGCTAGTTGCTGAGACTCACTGGCGCCATGGCTCTTTCACTCGGCAAGCTCACCATTCTCGTCGGCGCAGGTTCACACTCTCATACACTTAATCTTCCTTTTCCTTTTTATTTAACTTCAATTATTTTTGTTTTTTTCCCCCAAAATTGATGCCATCGCAATTCAGGTTCGTTTGCTCGTGGCACGTTAATCTAGGTTTTTCGACGAAACTTGTATTTTGCGTTGGTAGAATTATTCTGTCGAAGCTTCACTGAAATGCGTTTGTATTTTAGGTATTGTTGGTTCAGTGATTGCAAAAGAAGGGCGCCTGCCTGATGTTTCCGGTCTCGTCTCCGGTGCATTTAAGGTTAGTTTTTGAAAGTTCAACTTTTTCCTACGGATGCTACTGTTTTTGTTACTTTTTCTATGCACTGTTTAAGCCTCTCGTGATGGATGTGTGCATTTAATGTACTATGCAGATGGGTATAGATTGATAAATGCATTTTTTCTCTCTCGAGGAATGATGCTCATGATTTTCTTAAACCCCCTTTATGTTTCTCATATAAGATGCAATTATCCTCTTTTCATTGTCCAAAGTGGTATGATTGGGGTGATGTTTAAAATAACAGAAGTTCAACGAAATCAAGTCTGTAGACTGTGCTGTAGGCTGTACCTACGTTCTGTGGAACTGTGGATATGGGTAGAAGAGGGTATAGTTGGTACTCTGTTCATCCTAAAATGATTGCAGTTGAAGGTTTTTTTAACACAAATTAGAAAAAGTAAGTATTCCAAGAAAATAATATTTATTATAGGATAATTTTACTAAAATATCCTTATTTTCTTTTTTAATTTCTATAAATATATTATTAAGTCTTTCAAGACAACAATATTTATTAGAGGACAAAACTGAAAAAAGATGTTTTAATATCTCATTGAAAAGTGAGAAATCAGTCATTTTGGGACATTCATAGAAACCTTAAACTGCAATCATTTTGAGACAGATGCAGTATATGGTATGTGGGTACAACAAAATGTCTAGACGTAAGGTACGGGTATGGGGGAAATTGTATTTCTGAAATCTAACTTTATAGAACATAAAAAAATATAGTATTGAAGTGATATCATAAGACTCTAACTCATGTAAGCAAAAATGAATCTGGACTGTAGGTAGGGACCCTTCAATACGAATTTAATTTGGTAAGAAAAATGTTAATAAATCAGGAAGGTCACTTTTGCTCTTTCTGATGGCATTTGAACATAGGCTCAGACTGAGATGCTTGACTTTAGAAAATGTTGAAGAAAATGACTATCTTAGGAATCATTTTGATTGTAATGAACAAAATTGTTAATCTGTGAGAAACTGATAGGTAGGTAGTAGTATCAGTAAATGGCTACATAACCAATCACCGGCTGAATTATGGAAGTAGTTTGCTTCATCATGACTTTTCCAACTGTGTAATCTTGTATAACCATATATCTTACTATGATACATGAGATGCTCATCAAAGTTTTCATCTCCAAACTAATGCCTGTAGCTCCTGGGTTTTTCTGTCATGAGCTGGAGAAGTTCAGAACTCTGTCTGTGCCCGTGATAATGGGCTTAAAAGAGTTTAAAGTATCCATGAGCTATTCAAGCTCAACTTGTTAAACAATTGATCAAGTTTGTCTATTTAACTTAACAAACAAGCTCAAGCTTGTATTTAGGTTTGATAATATAAATGAGCCAAGTTCAAGTTTTTAAGCTTGTCATTATGAGCTCACAAATAGCTTGTGTGTGTGATATAAAATCTTTTATTCTTTTATAATCAAATAAACATTATTTTAAAGGAAGTTAATATAAAAATAAGATGAATGATGGTATTTCACTAGTTTGTTATTTCTAAATCCATTGTGGCAATATATTGAACTTTTAGGAGAGCATTAAACTTTTTTCTAGAATTGATTTTGTTAATAGCAGAATTTTGAATATTTGATGAAATAGATCATGAGTAAAAAAAAAATCCTTTAATTTCTGTTTGTACTTTTTAAATTTTTTAATTCTAATAAAATGATATCTACTAAATACTAAATTAATAAAAAAGAAAGAGAATAATCAAACTGTGAACTAGCTAAACAAGCCAAGCTAAGCTTTAAGATTGTGCTGTTTGAATAAATGAGTCAATCTTGCTTGGCTTGACTTGAATTGTTTACACTGCTTTTTAATTTTTTGGGCTAAACATCACTAGGAATCAGAGGGTATTTGTTTAAGTAAGAGTAAGACAAAGTAAATGACATGTAAATTTAGTAGGATGTTAGGTAACAATGTTTTGATGTAAAAAATTGTGGATTGGACTGGCATACATATGGATTTCTGCTAAGGGTACTAAATGTGTAAGTTTCGGGTATTTGGGTGTATGTGATTGTAAGGTGCCTATCATACTCAAAGGAAAGTGTTATTGTATGGCTTTAAAATGAAATTCTATTGTAGTGAATGTTAGCTTGTAAAGGATACTGTCATCAAGGAGAAAAAAGACATTAGTTGAGATAAGAGCACTGAGGTGAATGAGTAAGGTAATAATATAAACTAAAGTTTTTGGGAGACAGTTGGAGTAGCATCTATTAGGGAGAAGATGATGGAAACTTTCCATAGGTAGTTTAGTCATGTCAGAAGACCAGTAAAGGCTCTAGTCTAGTAGTGAGAAAAATGGATCAAAGGAAACTTATGGGAAATGGTTTGATATAAACAGGAAAATAAAGAGTTGGAAATTAAGAAAATATTAGGAGAAACTATTAAAAATAGTAAAAAAAACCTTGTTCTAAATAGTTTTACTAAAACTTTTGTTTTTAAATAGACCCTTGCTTTATCTTTGTGGCTGATTCCACCAGTTGCGATACGGTTGGTTGTTGTTGTATGTACTTGAGAAGATCAGTCAAATTCTTTCAACTTGCGTTGTATCCTAAAATTTCTAGTTTGGCAAAATTCTGGATGCTATTTTATATTTTTGTGATTGGATCCAATTTCCATTAATATAGTGAGTATATGGTAACTTTAATTTATTCTTGGTAATTAAGCATGTAGGCTTTTTACTGATTGTAGACTTTTTGGCCAGGTTGTTTTGAAGCAACTTAAAAGCGATGATCCTGCTCCAACTGTTAAAAAGCAGCCACATAATGATGCTTTATTGGCTCAGGTATGCATGTTGTTGTTGTTGCCTTTTCATTATTGATTATATTTAATTTTAAGTAGGAATAGATCTTTGTCTAGTTTAGTCCCATGCATCATGCTGAACATCATTTATTGAATCCTACATATGACCTGAGTTCTGAGTATATGCATGTAATTGCATATTACTTGATATGTAGCATCTGAGAATGGGGTGGATGGGTGTGCATGATGAAGCTATATATAATTCAGCAGCTATTAGCTGTATAATTTTTTTCCTTCTGACATTCTATGAATTGAATATAAGCATGACTACATTTCTCAGTTTATATGATGAGAGTTATAACTTTTAGTAGTTGAAGTGGGATTTTTATTTCCCTCTGTTGAATTGGCTACTAACTAAAACAAATTGTATATTTGTAAACATATAGCAATATAGCAATACAGGGGTAATTGAAAATGCTGATTAACCATTGATCTACAGGTAAACAGTCTTCGGCAGGAACTACAACTGCTTGCTAGAGATAGATCGATCACTATTGTAAATGCAAGTGGAACAGGTACTGGTTAGCTACTTTCTTTTACACATTATAGGGGTCTTTTATTATTTCTTCAGCTATTTAATAAATGTTGACATGCTAATTTGCAAACCCTGTTTTAATTGTGGGGTGTCTCCATACTCAACACAAGCTAACCAATGTTTCCTCATTTTTTTACTTGTGTTATTTTCTGACTTGTTTGGGCAATGCACAGGTGGAAGAAAATATGCAACAGTGATTGTTATTGTTGTGGTAGGATATGGATACGTTTGGTGGAAGGTAATGTCTTTTATTCTCTCAATTATTGGTTTAAGTAACAGGATGTAATAATGATACTTTCTTGTTGGAAGCTTTTATGGCTGAAATTTGAATTAAAATATTGGTGCTTTTATTGAGTGCTATCTGCTTTATGAACATGAATCCTTTCCAGCTGATTTCTGTCCCACCACTGTCCAGCCAAGATCTCAACTGTTGTAGTTGCACTTAGTAACTGAAGAAGAAAGAGAATGTGATGGATGGTTGAGATTTGGGATGGAGAGAAACCTTGCTGGGAGAGCCTGCAGAGAGTCCGGATTCCTGCGATATATCGAAATGATAAATGTTAAGCATGTGATTGAGAGTTTGCTAATCTTGAAAAATATATAAACCTTTTTTGACATGATTTTTTTTTAAAAAATTATTAGGATTTGTTCATATGGTGTTCATGTATGTTTGAGTTGTTGCAGTTTCTTTCTGTACATATAAATTGGCATCACATTCAGTTTAACTTAGTGAAATTGCATTTATCATTCTTTTCTGAGAGTTGGCTTTACTGGTTTAGTTTGAGCTTAACTCGTGTTACTGATATTTTCCACATAATTTGGAGCAGAATCAATTCTGCATTGCTTGCCATTAGATGATTATTAGCTGGCAGGTTTGCATGAAGTGACAAATCCAGGAATTTTAGTTTATGGGAACAAAATTTATGTACTGAAAAAGAAAACTCTTGAAACTACGGTAGAAAATCAACAAAATTGTTTGGTGGTAATAGTACAATAACCTACATGTATTATTGCCATAAATTCTTGAAGGCTTGCCCCTTCTCTCTTATACATAGGTCCGTCATTGTGCAGGAATTTAGCTATACTAAACTTTATGCCAGAGCAACTGGATGCTAGTTCACTTATTCTCTAATTTTTTTTAAAAATGATTTGCTATAATCTTACCTTACTATCTTATGATTGAGTTTTATGGCTCTTGTGTCTTTGCAGGGATGGAGGCTTCCTGATATGATGTTTGCAACGAGGCGTGGTTTGTCTGATGCGTGCACATCTATTGGTAATCAGATGGGGAAGCTTTATGAATCAATTGCGGTAATTTTTCCTTTTTATTGTATAGTTTGTTCTTCACGGATTGTGTCAAAACCAGTCATTTTCTATTAAAGATGACAATGAACGATAACTATCTGTTACCCAGAGTATAGCTATATAGCAAAATGTCAAGGAGCAAATCAGTTCATATGAACTTAATGTGGATCTTAGTTTGTTCATTTTTTGTATTTATATATTGAGCTCATGTGCAATTCTCTTGAAACATTGAAATTGCATGATAGGATAAAATATAAATGTCTCCTTTATGGGACATTTTTCAATGACTATAATTTTTTTATTAGCAGGGTTGATAGTAAATCTGTTGAACTCTAATTTGACTCTGAGAGACAAGAAATGCTACTTTATTGAGTTTATTCTTTTTTTATGACTGCATTTAAATTATCTTTGAGCTTGATTTCTCTGTTGAGCCTTTTTGTGTTAATATTATTCATGTAAATATTTTCTGACTGTGTTAAGTGCATAACTTGCATTTATCATTTTCATTGTGAAAATTGGTATGGTTCCATTATCAAAAAAATATTTCTTTCTTATATTTCAAACAAAATTTTGAAAAAGAACTTTCTGTGTTCTGCAAAAAATGATGTTTTTGAAGTTTGCATTCTGCTCAGTTTACTTTTCTTTCTTTCTGTGCACATTAAGAATTACTCTGACATTTTTTTTCCCATGGAATAATTGAGAATGAAATTTACTTATCTGCAATGGTTTCAGGATACCAAGAAGAAATTATCTGCAAGAATCAACCATCTGGATATAAGTGTAGATGAATGTGCTGCTCTTACTGAAAGTACCAGGGAGGATGTGAGTAAAGATTTTATGATATTTGGTTTTGTATTTTTCTGTGTTTAACAATGGAACATCTCCTGTTACAGATATCTCTAATTCAACGGAAAGCAGATACAATAAGTGAAGATTCCAAGTCTGTTCATGTTGCAGTCCATGTTCTGGTAATTCAATTGCAAGAATTCAGTTATTTCTTTAATTTGTTGTTGAGTGTTTTAACTTAAGCCCGATAACTTTACTTCTCAGGAATCTAAAATTAGAGAAATAGAAGAGAAGCAGGTATAGTCAATTTGACTTCAGTCACTGCATAATTTAATTATAGTCATTCTTTTTAGGTTGTGAGAATTGTTTATATTAGTGATTTTCTGTTTGCTGACTTTAATCTGTGTAGGTAGCGACAATTGAAGGAGTGAACATGTTGTGTCAATTTACCAAGAGTTTGGAGAATAGCAGATCTACAGAGTATATCCAGGTATGAACCCAACTTTTGTTACAATGGATTTTTTGTCTGGCTTGACTTGGCTTGGAATTGCAGTCTGAATTTCAGATATTTTTCCAATTATCTTCTTTCTATTTATTTGCTTTATAATATACTAACACATTTTTATATTATATAGGCATCTCCATCCAGTTCTTCCAGGCCAGCCCTTGAGCTACCACCAGTTTCACCCTCTTCCAGGGTAAGCATGTTTTCCCCACTCCCATTTATCAATGCAAGTATGCCTTTTGGGAGAACTGTTATTATCAATTTGGCATAATAGTATATTTTAGGGTTATAGGATGTCTTGCTGTTAGTTTAATACTAGTATATTTTGTTCATTGGCCAAGTAAATGTTTTATTTAACTATAGGCCAAAGAATTAATGCAGTCATCAACTTCGGTTTTATATTGTAGTCCCCCCCCACCCATCAAGGTTTTCCCTTTACTTTCCTTTGAAACTTGTTCCTATGTTTACTCTGTAATCTGAATTGTACAGGGTTTGCAGTCAGGTTCCTCCAGGCTATCTCTTGAGGCACCATCCATTACGCCATCATCAAGGGTAACTTCTATATAAATATACAAATAACGACTTAAACCTGTGCCAGTCTGTTATGATTATATTTTCTGGACATGCATTGTCTTAGTATCTGCATGGATCAGTAGGTGGATAGTAGGCAAATTGAGATGAAAATTACTTTACACTTGCCACAGAAACGTGAGAAACTGGAAAACAAAATATACCTATTTCCACTAAGCCACGACTTCAATTTATTTTTTCTTCATGCCATCTTATTTTCAATCTTCTCCCTTGTCACTTACTCAACCAAGCAAACCCTGAACCTAGTAATGTGATTGAAAGGGTGGGTCAAACAGTTGTTCTACATCAAGAATCAGAAAATCACATATCCAAACTAACGGAGGGGTTATTGGTGCATTACTTCTCCATCCTGTCCCCTTATTAAAAATCTTCTACACAAGGGTTTGTGTCAGTTTTCTCTTCCCCTCCTTTATAACTGTGCTTAACTTTTAATTGAAAGCTTTACTGAAGCTTCACTCTTTGTGCTGATTACTAGTTCCTTCTACCATTTGTTTTCTTAACAGACTGGATCCTTGCCACCGACAATGTCAACTGATCCACCATCTTCATCAAATTCTAATGGTTCTTACCAGGTTTGCAAAATTTCTTATTTGCTAAATTCAGGTTAATTTACTAAAGAAGCGTGAGGAGGGAATTATTTGTTTTTCACATGACATCTCGGTCAGAGATGCTTGGTTATGTTTTTTGAGTTTGTCTACCAAAAAAAGATCAGTCCCATTAAGTGTGCGTTTTAAGATAAGTTCTAGTGGTTTATATATTGTGGGTTGTGTCTATAACAGTTGACATGTTTATGTTCGGTATTTGTGAAATGAAATATTTTCCTTGCAAAACCCGTATATATTTTTATCGACATGATTGTGCAAAGAAAAAATATTTGCTTGATTTTATTGTCTGTGTTACTACCCTAATTTTTCTTGTATAAATTTTTGACGTTGTTTTGTTTGGGTATCTGTCTTTTCAGGAGCCTAAAATAGACAAAACCAATGGATCTAGTTCTGGCTTGTTTGGGCTGATATCTGGCGTCTATGGTCCATTGCTGACTAGAACTCGCAGTGCAACAGATGCAGTAGTCCAACAAACTCGTTCGACTAGTTAACAGTAGCATGTCTCTTTTTCCTTTTTTGGTCCGCAGTAAACTATAGATTATTGGACATATGGTGGGGGTGAAAATCCCCTACAGTTGGTGACTGTTCAGAAGAATTATGCACCGTCAATTATAGTATGCCCAAGCCAGATTATAAAACGACTGGGCATTGAATTTTGCAGAGATGCTGTTTCTCTTGAGTTTCATTAGGATTAAATTAAAATAATAATTTGTCAAATATTCAACTGGGAAAGCTGGTAAAGGAAAGAGTGGCTATTGAATTGTTGTGAACTCTTTGGTTCACCGTATTATTTTGAGAATTAGATACAAAATCTTGTTAAGATTTTTTCGCATAGCCCATAGTTTTCTATTAATTAATAATGCCATGATGGCGTCAGATACTCTGTTGTAGAGTCATTCTGTTAGTATCGCTATGGGTAAGAGGTCTGCACTCTGATAATGATCCTCGGGCAATTCTCGATTCCCAAATGAAACTTAGTACTAGAACGTGGGTTACAAATAATGTGTCTTCGCTGTCTTCTTTTCTACCTTAATTCTTTTATGTCATTTTGGAAAGCAAATCTTTATGAGATGGTAATCGGTAAGTTTTATTGTCCTTTATTGTTTTTTGTCCCCTGATATCTTTACTGAATTAAATGGTATAATATTAATATTTGATAGGGTAAACGGATAATTTAGTTAAATATGGTTATATTTTTAAGATTTAAAGTTAAATAATGGTTTTTAATGAAAACTGGTTGGTGTTTGACGAAAATTGAGGCGTGCTAAATTCTTGTAACCTTGGAAGTAAATGTGTTAGCTAAGTGGGAGAATGTTAACATCTTATATATTCTCTTGGTTAATATTTATTAAAAATTATAGAATTATAAAAAAATAAATAAGAGGTGAGAGCAGTAAGAATTTATAATTTTTAATAAATTTTGGTTGATAATAAATAATATATTTAAAATAGCATTAGAGGGTGTGTTTAAATAATATAATAATATTTAAGTTTAAATGTTATTTTGGTTTCTAAAAAATATCATTTTTATTTTATTTTTTTAAAAATTATTTGATTTTAATCCTTTATATTTTTTATTTTAATTTGTGTTGTAAAGTAATAATATTAAATTATAATGTAATAATAATATTGATAATTTAATTAATTGTTATATCATTAAAGAATTTAATAAAATAGTCATTTATAATTTTTTTAAAATTATATCTTTAAATATTTCATTAATTAATTTGATGTTGTCAACTATTTTAATGACTTGTATTAAATGTTTTACTGTTTCCTTATCCTTTCCTATAAGATTTACAATCCATAACAAATTACAGTTATTTTAAGGACGTAGGTTCAACAATAATGATATGACTACATACAACCTTACTAAAGTTGACATTTGTTAAGATTACTAAAGTTGACATTTGTTAAGAATTTCATTAAAGATTCTTTATCTTTCTCAATACCAATTTCTAATTTACAATATTATGGTTGACCAAAATAATTGGACTAAACTAAAACCTTCAATAATTAAATTAAATAGAACTTTAAAAAATAAATTATTTAAATAAATTAAACATAAACTATTTTCTTAAAATAAAACTATTTTGGGAAATAGTAAAATACACTAAATCTAAAAAAAATTCTACTAACAATCCTTAAATTTATAGAATTACACTTCATTTTAAGACGCATGTATGACATCATTTTTTTTGAGTTGATTATTTTTTGTTTAATTTTTGTAAGTTTGTACATTTGAACTTAAATTATATCTAAATCTTGAATCAACACCTAAATCAATTCTTATATCCTAAACTAAAACCCTAAATATGTTTTTTACAGTTCTGTCTCAATTGACTTTAGTCATAATGTCAATCATAAAGTGAGAATTTTAAATTTTAAATCATAAACTAAAATATGTTTTTCATATCTTTATATCAATTGACTTTAATTATGATACTAATCACAAAATAAAAATTATAAATTTCAAATAGATTCATGATCTATTTGATCTTGATTAAACAATTGAGTTATCGTTATTAATTGTTTTTGTTTTGCAATTCATCGTCTTTTAAAAAAATTATTATTTTTTTATTAGTGTAAGTGTTATTTGAATCAACACAAATGAAAAAAATGACACAATATAGTGTAATGTTTTAAAAAAATTAAATTTAACATTAAATATGTATTTAAAAATAAATTAATATTTATTTTTGTTATATTTAATGTCAAATAATAATCAATGTCATAATTTTAATGATATATTCAATAATTGAATAAAAAATGTAAATTTTATAAAATTAAGACTAAAATTATGAATGAAAAATTATACACGAAGAAAAATGTAATTTAACCTGTATATTTATATTATTTTTAAATATGTATATATGACTCTGCTCTTTATTTTTTTTTTTCTTAAAGAAAACAAAAGACAGAGGTGAGAGTTAAATTTGATTGAGTGAATCATAAAATGGTGAAAGTGGCGGGAGATTTGGGGGTTTTATGATTTCCCTCTCTTTCCCTTTGTGTGTGCACAGTGTGTGGCAGTGGCAATGGTACTTAGCGGCAGAGAAAGCTTGATTCGATTAATCGGCAAACGGAGGTGCTTCCTTCCCAATCGCCACTCTATCCTCTCTGATCCCATCCCTAACCCTAACCCTATCCAGGTATGGTATCGTATCGCATCGCGTCTCTTCTAATCTCTTCCTTTTTCCTTCGTCTTCATTTTCGTTTTCATTTTCAGGCTGTGGATGCATCGCAACCAGGTAAAAACGACGACGTACAATGCCCCGTTTGCGGCCGCAACCTTCCCGGTGATAACCACCACATCAACTCTCATCTCGGTATGTATGCACGTAGCGTCACTCATCAACTCTTATATTTGCACTTTCTCATCTCAATTTACGCTTTCAGACGCATGTCTCTCCCAACAAAAACCAACAACAAAACGAAAGCTCTCCCAACGCACCCTCCTGCAGTTAAATTTCACCTTATCCAATTCTAAACTCAAATTTCAGAATCTCAATGACAATGGGAACAATGCCCCCGTCCTGCCTCCTCAGAACGATCAGTCTGAAGAAGAAGAACTCCCTGAAAATCACGAGGCCGAACTTGATTCTACAATTGGCAGCACTTCCTCATCTTGCTCGCCCGTCAACAATGAGGCGCCTGATGATTTCAAACCCGACAACGTTATTGGCGCGACGCTTGAAACTTACATCGTTGGCCGGAGATATGCCGATGATCAAGAAGAAATATCTGCTGGTACCGCCATCTCTCTTTTGAGGGACCCTCAAAATGTTAAAGACCCCAATGCCGTCAAAGTTCGTTTCTTTTTAACTCTACTACTAATAGTGATATTTTTTGTGTGTAGTTTCAAGGAGCTCATTATTACTCTTGGTTCAGGTTGTTTCTGCGGAGGATGCATGCTGTAAGTCATTAGGTTTTCTTCCCCGTGAGCTAGCACAATACCTATCGCCCCTTATTGACAACTATGGCCTTGGATTTCAGGTATTCAAAAGTTTAGCCTGATAATGAGATTTTTTTCATGTATTTATGTGCCCTAATATCACTTGTCTAATGCTTTTACTTGTGTCAAATGGATAGTTGAAATACAAGGTGCTTGAGAGTTGAGTTGTGCATTATGTGATTGTTCTAGTTCAGAAACTACCCTTTTTTTAAAAAAAATATGAGTGGACTCGGGTTATTGGCGACTCTTGGGTATCTGGTGCTTGGAGCCACACAGTTGGAACAGTTTTTGTTAACTGGTTTTTAATCAAATCTCTGTTGTAGAAGACCGTAGTTTATATTTAATTTAATGTGTAAGGATTGCAGTCTTTTAGGATAAATGAATTGCTAAAATAGACGGAGTAGACACAGGACATCATTTTTAAATGTGTAAGGGTCCTCATCAATTTTTTCTTTGGAACTTGTTCAGGGACACATTACTTCTGTTCCAAAACGTTCTCTTGATATTGTTCCAATTCAGATTACGTGCCACAGAACATCAGATGGTGAAAGCAAGTGTACTGATGAGACTTTTAAATGCTTATGGAAAAATGCTCAATGTGTTGTTGAATTTGCAAGCAGGAATCCTCCATCTGTAAAGTATCAGCTGAATTTTTGTCTTATGCTACAGGAAGTGTTAAGAAATAATATTCACCTTCTAACAGAAGATGAAAAAACCTATATGGGTATAAATACTTGTGACTTTTATTTTCTTTATCAGATATTTCAAACAATATCTCATCTATGGTTGGTTGGACAGAGTCATTCACTTTACTCTCAAATGACAGTCAGAGGCTTTTTATCCGGCTATACACTAGAAAAGGTTATTTCAATATTTGAAATTTAACTTGTTGCCAAATTTATTTTTTCATGCCAGTAGTCTGTCATAAGGCACAAAATTTGGTACAGTGCTATATTACCTACAACCCAAGTGTAGATACCATGGTTATTCATGTCATGGCAGTGTCACTTGTCTCTGAAAGATTTTGAGCTGCAGTGCATCTGGTCATCTAAAAGAAACAATTCCATTTATATCCAAGTAGAAACCATAGCGTACCAAGTGTTATAATGTTTATCGGTCAATTAAAGTTGTGATTTTACTGAACTAGCTAGTAATCTTTTTAAATTGTTTCTTGTTTTGGAGTTGATATATTTTCATATTGGGTTTTCATGAAGGACCTTGGTTTCGCATGTCTAATATATCATATCCTGAAATAGTGGATACTCAAAAGGCGGTCAAGGGACTTGCTGGTAATTCAATATTATTAGTAAGGTTTATTTTTTCTTTTTGCCTGAAAATATAATTTGCTTTCTTTCTGTTAAACCTTATTCCACCTTTGTAACCGGTAGCTTTGGTATGATCATATTGCAGAGAAAGAATACATACATTCTATTGAAGATGCAAGTCATCTGTGTGAGAGCGATGTGAATGATATCTTGAAAATCCTCAGTGTCTCTGAGTTGCGTGAAATTTGGTGTATTTTGCTTAGAAAGGTTAGAATCAATTGCTAGCTTCATTATGAATGGATTGCACTAGTTGTGCAAATAATATTTTTCTTAGATTTTTCAATTTTTTCATCGTATGCAGTTGGCTTTACTTTATGTACAAGTTACATGTTCCATGAGTTTGTAACCTAGGTATCAATTTCCTTTTGTTATTATATAATAGTTGTTTCCTTTGATACACATGAAGTGATATGAGTTTACCTGTTGTGAAATCTATCTTGAACTAATTTATTGTCTGTTGAAAGTTCTAGGGGTTAAGTGTTTGTTACTTTTCTTCCAGAGAAGTTACTGAAGTTGGACAATTAAGTTAGTTGATGTTCAGTGCCTACCCATTAGGTTATTACTTTTTTTTTTTTTGCTTTTTTAAATTAAACAAAAAACTAATATTAGATCATTGCTTTTTAGTTTTAGAAAAAGATTAGTTTTGTAGGATTTGTTTTTCTTCTTTTTGTATGAATGATTAATTTTGGTGTGTACTGTGTATGGTGAATGATCTGATTTGTGTTGATTTGATTTGATGAGCAGCACAGCTTATCTTGTAATGCAAAATATTGTGGAATAGATGGTTTTTACTTATTTGGTCAGTTTTGTACGTGCCAATGTTTCTGAACTTACATATGCCTAACACATCCCTGTCCCTATTTTTCTTAGTTTGTTATCCTTATATAGGAGAGCATACTGAGCATATGTGTCTCCTATCATAAGTGAGCGGAGCATTTTGGACGGATCCCTTCTAAATTTGGTTGTATCCATAGTAGATGCTCCTAAATTAATGATTGGCTTCTGATGACTACATAGTAAGAGACATGCTGTGTGGACAGATACGGGTCAAACATTGAGCGTTTTTTTTTATCTTTCTCTATATTAACATGATGTGAACAAAGTAACCATAAGCCAATGGTAATGCATTTCATGTGTTTGTCTCTCCTTATCAATTCTCTTATGAGCTAGCTATTAAATTTGGTATAAAATTCTAATATTCTATTAATGTTCTAGAGTGGTGGTCACGGGATGAAGAAGCAGCATCTGATTTCATCTATTCTTTCTACAGATGCCGGCATACCATGGTATTACATTTTTAGTTGTGCTTTTATAATTTGTGGAGTCAAATAGTGTTTTATTATGTTGTATGCAGGCCACAACTATCAACTATGATTTTGGATAGAACTGGTTCCTGTATTAGGATTTCTTCAAAAGCCGAGTCCCTTATGTGGCGTACGGAGGTGCCTCATTGACTTTTACTGCTTATGTTTATTAAAGGATTCAGTCATATTGGGTAATAATTAGATCTGATGCAAATGATATTCCTTTTGCAGAGACTTTTCTTCTTAAATGGAGAGCAGGATCTCTTGTCCTTTTTACTTGTTGATATGGGAAAAATAAAGTATCCAGCTTACAACTGCATAATATCAGAACCAATTTTCTCAAATTGCAGTAATCTGCTCTCATATGAAGAGGTACATGTCTAAGTTCAGAGATTTTAACGGTCTTCTCTTCCTCCTTCCATGTGTGACATTAGGTTTTCAGGCCATTGAAGTGGCACAAATTATGGATGAAGCTCTTGATGCAAACAAAATTGACGTGGTATTAAGATGCATAAAGATAGCCGAATCCTGTGTATCTTCTGATTTTCCCATCCAGTGCTCAACTCCTGAATCAGTATCTTCAATTCGTCGCTTATTCACAGCACCATGGGTATACTCCAAAGTGGTCACAGTAGGGATTTCCTTCCTTGAGCAAGAGCGCAGGTATGGAGTTGTGGTATTACACTTTAAATCTTGGTTGAATGAACGCATATTACATAATGACGTCAAGTTGTATAGTGCACGTCCTAAACATATCACACACAAGAGTAAAGTCTGTATGAATTCTAGCCCAAACATTTTGGAGCTTGTGCAGTATGGTATATTAGAATCTACTTTTAGGAAAAGACAACCATAAATCTGTGGGGAAACAGAGTTACAAGAAATTAAAGCAAATTATCCTCAATTATTTCTCTTCTGTTCCAACCACTTGACAAGGTCTCACCTCCCAAGTGTACTACCTATGACTGAATGAAAAAAGTGGATGATGTATTTCAACCTTTTCTGGTTCAGATTCAAGAATACCTTAGATCCTTCCATGGATGATTGTATCCAGCACTATAATGCCCTTGTTTAGTTGTGAACTATGAAGCCCAGATAGTTGATATGATATTCCATAGATACGAGGATACAAGAAATTCTTAAAATATCAAGATATGATATGGCTTAGATACATTAGAATAAAGTACATATATTCTAGAACTGTACCCAACACTAGAGCCTTCTTCCCCATCTATTCCAATCATTTTTCTATGTATTTACTCAACACAGTTTCTGTAGAATGCAAATAGTAAGGCTAATTCCTCTTACCATAGTTGCTATCAAATGAATAGTAAATTTCTTCATTCATAAAATACACTGATGCAGCAGCATTACTTGTGCTTATACTTCCCTGGTTTCTACTTGAAGAAATAGATGGAGTTTACATATTTGCTTACATGGGCATGGTATTATCATTTCAATTTTTTTTACCTTCGCACTATAAATATTGAAAAAGTGACATTTTTTCTCAGGTACACTGATGCAATTAACTTACTCAAATGGCTGCTAAACATTTTCACTTACGATGTAAGAAGAGGATACTGGACACTGAGGTTATCAGTTGACTTGGAGCACCTGGGTTGCATTGATGAGAGCCTTCAAGTAGCTGAAAATGGGTTGCTGGATCCATGGATACGTGCTGGTTCGAGAATGGCACTGCAAAGACGGGTTATTCGCCTAGGGAAACCACCAAGGCGCTGGAAAGTTCCTAGTTTTTCTAGGTGTGCATTGCGGAAGATCCCTGAGGTAAACTGCTTTATTGTTTTATGATTCCATGATTCCCCTTTCTCATTAGCTTGTGCCCTTTTCTGGTCAAATTGACATTGTTGATTTTCTTTAACATTATAGCCATCTCATTGTGGCTCATGTGATTCAGGTTTTTGTTCAAGGGAGACCATTAAATTCTGAATTGGGAGCAAAAAATAGGTACTACAATGAAGAGGGGAAGCAATGTGGAGTGGAAGAGCTTGCTTTGCATTACTATGCTGGGGATGGAGGTGGATGGCAAGGTGTCCATGCAGAGAGTGGCATATGGTTAACCATTTTTGGGCTTCTTATGTGGGATGTCATATATGCTGATGTACCAAATGTCTTCTATACTAGATTTCAGGTACATTTTTTTGAACGAATAATTGACCACCCATCTTTCTCAGCTCTCAATTTTGTGCTGGATTAATAATTTAATATATTTCCTGTATGTTGTGTCATGGGATGTTATGAAATAAAACTTCGTTTCATGTGTAGATTGTTGACTAAGACCATTTTCCCGGTCTCCTTTTCCTTTTTTACCGTACCCCTATCTCTAGTCCCCCTTCCGTTGTTCCTGTTACCTGTGTATTCAAGTCTTTTTGACCAATGCTTGTGGTTCAATCCTTTCTACCAGTCTTAAATTAAAATTTAACACAAGTAGTCGTTTGCATTGTCCAGGACTCAAGCCAAGGGCTCTAGCATGAGGGGGGCATTTTACACATAAACCATTCAAGGCTTTCAAATTACAGCTTAAATTTAGGAGAATTTTTTCTGAGCAAAGATCCATCCAAAACCCCTTTATATACATAAGATAAACTATTTAACAATGTTCATGAACCAGATACTGAAATCGATCACCGCATTTCACCGAAGAAATCCCAGCCTTTAGTCTATTTTCACATTTCCCCTGCCCTCTCCAGTTTGAACTTTGATCAAAACTGGTTTTAAGTGGCATTATCAAAATGATTCTGTTTGAAAGAAACAATAATATTTTCAAGAAACAGTAGCTTTCATTAAGCTGGAAGATTAGGGGCACATTTGTTTGTATTGAGGGAAAGATTGCATTTTTTATAATTAAAACATATTTAAAAAAAAAAATTAAATAAAAAATTAAAAAATAGTTTTGTAGAGTGAATTTGAGTACACTTCTTAATGTGTACCTATAAGAGAAGAAAAAAAAAATAGATTGAGGTCAATAAAATGGATCAAACTTTTCCTACTAGTTAAAATCTAACTTAAAACTTATATAGAACTTGTATAGAAGTCAGACGAGAGAGTTACTTAAAAGGTTGAGTTACGTTAGTTAATTATAACTTACTGGAGAAGTTGATTCTTTATTTGTTCTATTTTCTTATAAGTATTTATTGAGAAATTTATCCAAACTGACTGCTAGATTTTTGTAAGTTGTTAAAAATAGTAGCTTTTGAAAAAAAAAAAAAAACTAAATAAACTATGTTGTAAAAGTCCTTTTTTTTTTTAAAAAAATAAAAGAGTTGAAATAAACACACCCTTGTTCTTCCTACTCCCCCTCTAAATTTGTGTTTCTTATGACTTCTCAAAAGCTGCTTCAGGGAAGCCTCCTCCTACGTTCTTTACCTAAAAGACTCAAGTTTAAACAAATTAATGGATAGAGGATCTTATTCTTTCCATGGACCTTCAATTCTTGGAACTTAATTATGTCCACCCGTGTTAGAAGTACCAACAAATTGTTTTCCTTCATAACTTTTATAATCATCCACCATGAACATGATGCTGATTTTTCTTCATGATTAATCTCCTGTAGTTTAATCAAAGATATTCCTTTAACCATTGTTATGCTTGAATTATCCCTTTTTACCTCGTTTCATTTTCCTTCACCTGATGTCTTGATTTTATACCAGCTGCTCTCTATGTTGATTACTTTTACTTTTTGCCTTTTATTGTTAGGAGGCTCATACTTTGTGTTTGATTATAAACAGCTATATTCGTTCATAGTAATTTTACTTATTAGTCTTTGAATTTACAGAATGCTCCTTTAGATTTCGGTAATGATAGCTTTTATACTGCGAGAAAGAGTAGCATAGAATCCCGTCTGCAGCAAATTCGTGATGGCAAGGCTGAGGAGTTTCTTATTAAGTCCTGGGAAACACATATTGGAACAGCATGTAGAGGAGTTAATTGGGATTGCCATTCTTTAGATGAGCTTCGTGCTGTTGTAACTTGTGTTGGGGGCACTTGTTTGGCTTCTCTCTGCAAACTTCTGGCTCAAGACTATCGGAGCTGGTCTAGTGGAATGCCGGATTTGCTGCTATGGCGTTTCCATGGAGAATACAGTGGTGAAGCCAAGCTTGTTGAAGTGAAAGGCCCCAGGGACCGACTCTCTGAGCAGCAGAGAGCATGGCTATTGCTGCTCATGGATTGTGGATTTAGGATTGAGGTTTGTAAAGTGAAACCTTTGTAGATCTACACAAATCATTACAAGTTGCTTAAAAATTACTGCAGACATTGAAGTTTATTGCTCTGGCAAAATTTTCATGGCAAGAGGAGTTCACTTTGATGAAGTTGGTTATTCATTTACAAACATTACTCTTGGAAAAGAAGAGGAATTGCTCTATACCAAAAATGGACTACTCCATACCGAAAGTAATAGGGGGTCCGCCAGAAGAGAAGTATACGAGGATAGAGTAAACGGTTGCACTTACTAATTCTTCATTAAATTAAATTAGTTTGTATCCATATCATGTCTTAATTCAATGTATGTTATGTCAAGGGAGGCTAATCTCGTGTAAATTAAATTCTCATTGTCCACAATAGAAGTGACCGTTTTCAACTCGTTTCTCTGTCAAAACGCTGTAGCACTATATAGTCCCGTCATCATTTGCCTATGCCATTTCAGCTCTATATTTAGCAAGGTGGTTGGTTTTTTCATTTGATAAGGGGCCTATACCAATAGGGAGAAGTGTATGTATCTCGTTTGTGTCCATTGAAGCTACAAGCTATTAACAGTTGTGTAACTATTAGGATTAAACAAAGTCAAAAAGCCTTTTTCCCCGATGACATTTCGTAAGTAGGTAATTGATGAATATAATAGGAAGCTTTGATTGTGGTGTGAGCCATGCCTTCACTTTTGAATGGGCGTGCAAGTCTTTTTCGTCCAAAATTTTTATATATAAGAATAGAATGTAAAAGCTGCGGGACCTGAAAAGAAAAATTAAAACAAAAATATATTTCAATAATGTTTTCATCAAAATTTTGGTTTGATAACTCAATAATTTACTACTCGTTTATTTGGATTTGTTTTAAAAAATTAGAGTTTTTTTAAGGAAAAAATATATTTTGGATGAAATTATAATTGTAAATGTCAAACAAGTTTGTTTTAATGTATTCTTACAAATTTAAAATGGTAGCTTTCATAATAAAAAAAGAGACTATTGTGAAAGTACTTTTTTTCCAATATATAAACAAACAAGTTTTTAGTATGTAATATTTCATTTTTATAAAATATATAGTAATATGTTTAAAATTGATTTTAATTATTGTTGAACTATAAATTTAATTTATAAAAAAATATGTTAATTTAGTCATTCAATGATATTTTCAACCAACAAAATAGCTCAAAAGATACTGTTTATTTTTTATAAAAATTAATGTCACGTGATAATAAGAAAAATAGGATCAATTTGATGCCATATTTATTTTAAAATTAAATTAAAAAGTTAAAAATAATTATACAACAAATTTAGAAATTTATTATAATTAATTAAATTTTTACATAAAAATTAGACAAAAGCTAACAGTTATTTCACACTTATAATAAAAAATAGAATATGTAATTTGTAGTATGAAATTTTCACTTTTTAATCTTCATTATCTTAATTAGATATTTTTAACTTTTAAAAAAAAAACATTTCATATTACCTTTACAAATAATAAAAAATAAAATAAAATTCAACAATCTTAAACTATTATTCTTTTATCTTTATATATACTGGACTTTCTTAATTGTCTATTCCTTTCAATTAACTATTTTTTATCTCGTATTTATAAATTAAATTTTAATATTTGTTAAAAAGAAATTATAAAATTAAAATTAATCTTAAAAAATATTTAAGTTGTTTATTATAAATATATAATATAATTGATATATTTAAAGATATTTTTATTATAAATATAATTTATATATTTAAAAAAATTATTTATTATGGTTTTTTATTATATAAAATATATAATTATCTTGTAAACAGACTAAAATACTAATTTATTCTAACAATTAATCAAGGTGTAAGTGTACAAATGTTAAGTCATTTCAATTTTTTCAAGGGAATTTTCTCAAAAACAACTACATTGATTTCGTTATACTGAAAAATAAGATCAGCTTGTTTTCTATCAAAATACTTTATTGCAATACTTTGATTTTCCATGAATAGTTAAGTGAATTTTCTACAAACTTTGATTTTCTATCACTTGAGTTTTAACTTTTAAGAAATAAAACATAGACTTTTTTTTTCATGTAATTTGATAATTATTTTACTTCTACGCTGTCTCTCTTTGTTTTTTAATAATAAAAGCATTTATTCAACTTCTTTTACCTACAAATTTTTTAAAAACTGGCAAAAAAATTATAAAAATTTAATGACCAAAAGAATTAAATTACTCTATAAAACTACACTTTACATTTTCCATCACCCTTTATAATATTTTTTTTATTCACACTTAACTATACTATAATACTTTCAAACTTGCAGAGAAGACAATTTTTAATTCATTTCTAAGTATTTTTTATCTTCATTATAAATATTACTATTTACTAGTAACTAAACCCCCAATAATTAGTGAATAAAATAGAGAAGAAGGTTTATTAGTAGAATAATATTCATTATTTTAAGTGCATATATTAAATTTGAGACATGAGTAGTAAGTAGGGACAAGCTATTGGGTAGTGCGGTGGAAGATAACAAAGTTTAAGAAGAAGCAAACATCTCAAGTGTCCCACGAGGTTGTCATCATCTCCTTTTTCGTCCACACACAACACACAATGCTCCTTTACTCAATTCACATCCACATTCCCATCGCAATTCGCAAAGCAATAATATACCCATTGCGTTTCCCTGCCTTAGTAATTATAACTAATATAGGAATCATATTCATAGGATTTATAAACCAATACTTTTTAATTTCTTCTTGCATCCATTCAATATAAAGCTTATTAAATTATTTAATGAGGCTCACAAAATTTATTTAATAAGAAAAGTGTGTTAAAACACCTATAATTAATATTTCTTTTGAGATCTTAATATCTTGTTACATGGAATCGCAACGGCATTAGTTAAGAAAAAAATATTTTTAATTTCTTAAAAATAAATATTGTTTTCATGAAACGTTTTTTGTATAAGATTCATAACGATTCTTTTGGACCTGCATATTGAAAAATAAAACAATACCTCCGTTATCTTCTCAACTAATTTATGCTCTTTCAAAAAATTATTAATTTAATTAATAACATTAAATTTATTCATAATTTATATTATTTTTTAAAAT
>JAMLFT010000681.1:0-37960 GCA_026544285.1 Pachyrhizus erosus | reverse complement strand
TATAGTGTTTTTTAAAAATAAATAGTTAGTAATTAAAAATAACCTTATAATCAACTTAAATCTTTATTCACAATAAAATTATATTATAATATAAATTATATATATTTATTTATTATTTATTATACATTTTAAATATATAAAAATTAACATTTATCCTATACCATACACAAACCAAAATACTAATTTATTTTATCTTTCATATCCAGTATTATTAATTATTTTTTATTACTTTTATTATCTATCTTTATGATATTTTAGGTGAAAAAATATTAGTAAAATTTATAAAGTTATAATTTTGGAAAAAATATATTAATTAAAAATAATATTAATTCTTAGCTGTTGTTTAAAATTATTGAAGAATAAATATTCCTTTACATTTATAGTAATATTTAATTTAAATTTTTATATAATAAATAGCACTTGAAAATAAAAACTTCAGAAATACAATATTTATTTTCATTTAACCCAATTATTCAAATCAAGCGAACTCAGTTTTAGTTAAGTTAGTTTGGTTCAGATTATTTAATAAACTTTGAAAAAAAATTGGATCAAACTAATTTATTTAATTTTGATTGGTTTGAATTTTATATGATTTTAAACATAAAACAAATTAACTTGCAAATGTACCTAGATAAAATGAATTTTAAATCGATAATATTTAGTTGAGTTGATTTAGTTCAGTTATTAAAATTCATTAGCTAATTTAAAATAAATAATTTTAGTTAAAGATATGTTGGGTTGTTATGATCCATAAAATCAATTAAAACTTATTACGTTTATTAATTTTTATTAGCATATATTATTTTTTTTCTTAAATGTTGAGTTTTATATTTTTATAAACTATTTTTATTTTAAATAATTTTATATAATAATTAAATCAATTTTAAACATTAGTATAAAATTTTTTTATAACTAAAACTTTACACATCTCATTAACCTCTACGTGTCAAATATAATAAGAACTTAGATGATAAATATAATTGAGAAATTTAATAAATAAAAATTAAAAATAGGAGGAAAGTGAACTACTTACATTTTTAAAAATTTTAAAAACTAAAGAAAAAATATTAAAAATTTTATAACAATCCACGCACTTTATCTAATCAATTGAAATAAATCCTTTAATAAACTACTTACATTTAAATATATAAATTTAAAGTGACGGGTTGAAATTTAATAAACAACTATGTCATAAATTGTAATTAGTTGACTTAGAATTGAAGTTAAATGAATTTCAATAAACAAATTAATGCATACTATTTTTATTAATTTGAATTGGATCATTATAATGATTAAGTTAATTCAATTTGATAAACACATCCAAAGCAAAGCATTATTTTAAAATAAAAATTAATAACATGTATAAATTAGTGTATTTCAATAAACTGGGCTTGACTCAAAATTCAATTTTAATTTTTGTTTATTCTGAAATGAAAAACTAATTTAAAACTAAGATAATGTTAAAATAAAAACTGTTTTTTCAATCACACGTATTATATGGGGGATGAAATTTAATCTAATTTATTTTGAAAATTAATTGTTTTTATTATAATTGATCATTTTTAAAATAAAAAACAATTTCCTTAAAAGAATTTGAACAATACAAAACTTGGATGAGAAATGAAATAGGTAAAAAAAAGTGAAAAGAAAATGATGAATATGATAAAAATGAAAGGATGAAAGAAAAATTAGAGTAAAAATAATATTATTTGTGTATGAGGAAGAAATAATTTTTTTTTTCTTACTTAGATAATTTAAAGAAAAAGTAAAAATAAATAAATAATATATTTTTTATATTAATTAAAAAAATGAATTCAGCAAAAAAAAATTAAACTATTTACTCTATTAATTTTTCTTTACATAAAATTATGTATATTTTTTATGTTGTAAAAACATTACTTGATTTTATAAAACAAATTAAAAAAAAAAAAAAAAATTTCTTCCTCCCCAATTTGACATGCCAAACATTAAAATTAAGATTTATTATCATACATTAAAATTCAAAAAAATATTTGTCAAACTTGAATCGAAATTGAGTTTCTTGAAACAGAGTGGAATGAGATTTGTTTTCAACCAAGAAAGAGAAAAGCGTGTGAGAAAATGCGATGACCAACGATTAGCCACGCAGCTGAACCTGTGCCTCTGGAAAGCAAAAACTCTGCTGTGAGGAAGTTGCTTCGATGTAGCATTTCTGCTAATGCGTTACGACCTATCAACAACCATATTAATTAAGAAATTATTAGTAAGAATATCCCAATTCCAAATTACCATGCCATGCTTCATGTGTCACGTTTTTAAGTTGCGTCATTTTTTTTTATTTTTAAATATCATTATAATGGTCTTTAGTTTTTCAGGTAATGTTTTCATATGTTTTCGCAGATTAAATTTTAAACAGTTTAATTAATTTTTTTCTCTTATATTTAGTATAAATAATTTTTGTAATTATAAAAACTCAAAATTACAAATAATAATTTAAAAATAAATACTATATAAATAAATAAGTAGCTTTGATCGTAGATGTCCTGAATAATATCTACTCTCACCAACCGATAGTCGTACACGGTCAATGTCGTAACTGCACTACCTACGTCTAACCACATTTCGATATGCTCTAATTACAAATACATTATTTTAAGAGAGGATATTTTTCATTAAATGTGTGGCCAAATATCTGGGAAGCTAGTCTCCTTGGCCCAAAGATTTTGGCTGGCTGGATTAGTATTATCATCATCATAATAATAAAAATTCAATTAGCAATTAGTAATTAATTAATTCAAATAAATGTTGATTTGCTTTGCATGAGCATGAACCTGAATCATGGCTGGCGCGGCCGGCAATCACATCAAGTGGGGCAAAACATTTTTTTTTACATGGAATTCACCTTTATTGAAATCAGATACAAAAATCTGCTAACTGTATAATAAAAAAAACCAAAACTATAATAAGTTAAGAACAGTAACACAGAAAAAAAAAAAAAAAAAGTCGTACGAAGGAAGAAAAGGTATTTTAATAGCCTCAAAAGAGGCTGTGGCTGAGGGAGGTTGTGAAAGAAAATCAGCCAATCAACCAACCATTGGAATTTAGAAGCAACCTTGTCTAATCACATAATTTAAATTGGTGATTTTTATTTTAGGCGATGTAATCAAGTCACCTGCAACCGCAGATGGGAAAATGATAAAAGAATTACTCAATGTCTAAAGAAACTATATAATAAAAAGGGATATATGTATGTGGGTAGTGGCTAGCTTACATCTTGTGGTGTATAATTGTTGGGTTTGTTTAGTGTGTGTATGGGTTGTGTGGTGGTTGATTTTCTTTCATTTTGCCACTATCCACTGACGGCGATTGACGATGGATTCTGATCCTCTCTTTGTTGTTTTTTCCCCCCTCCTTTGATGCATTGCGCTGACCAATGACCACGTGGCGTGAAAACGACAATAGAATTTTTACCAACTATTCTTCCACATGTCTTTCTACTATACAAGTCTTCTCTGGTTTTTTTCTACTGTTTTCTTTCTTTTACAAACATTCAATTCAACCTTCGTCTCCGTCCCATGCCAATGATCAGTTCAATGCCCTATTTCTTCGTATTTGCATAATGTGTTCATTATTTGTTTCAGTATTAATATTTATTAACTATCTACCATAAGATTTTTAAGTTATTAAATATCTTAGTTAGGAAAACTATTAATTTAATTATAATACTCAATTAATTAATAAAAATTTATCCAGACTTTTGTTTTCCATGATTTATAAAATGAGTTAGGTCACTCGTCTAATGCGTATTGAAAATTCCTTATTCTCATTTAATGACTATAAAAATTGTTTCTGATCAAATCATTTTTACTGTGTACAACTTTTAAATGTTTTAAAAAGAACAGTGGTCCTTATAGCTTGGTTTATTATTTCATTTTTTTAACTATAATTTATGAAAGATGAATCTTCTCATTAAATACAAAATTATAATATTTGACACGTAATAGAATATGTAATAATACACACACATATATAATTAAATTAATCTAAATGTGTTATAAAATTTCTTCATGATGGAGCTACCGCTGGATCATGGACTGAGTCTTCCTCCCTTGAAATTCTTCTCAAGTTACTGAATGCATTGTCATGTCAAAGGGATTCAATTGATTCATTAATATGGTATAGGAATGGAAGATTTGGGGAATCATGACTTGTTAAACTAGCGGTTGATCAGTATGTGGTTCAAAATTAATGCCTAAAATATTTTTGGTTTTTTTTTTATGTTTTTATTAATTCTTGTTTAATTTTTTATGTTTCAAAATTTTAAAACTTTTTATTTCTTCCTTTATGTTGCAAATGTTACTTATTTTAATCTTTTTTTGAGTTAGTATTAATGAATGTTATAAAAAAACTAAATTGTATGTTAAAATAATTAATTCGAACATAATGGTAATTTTTAATCATTCAAAAAATATTACTTTAAAACTAATGATAGTAGGCACAAATTTACTAATACAACTTAATTCTTAATTTCTATATTCAAGGCAAAATTTATGGTCTAATTTCAATCTTTGTGATAAATAATATAAACATTTTTAAGAAGAAAATTTACGTTATAATAAGTGATTTAAATTATGATGAATTGAAAATGAAAAATGAATGAGTATTATGTACAAACCTTATAAGGTTAATTGTCATGGTAGAAGTGGTAGATGATGGGTTTATTAATCTTAGTGATGAGCTAGAAGTTTTTCTCAAAGAGAATCTTAGAATATTTAGATTGAGTAATGCATATCTAATGAGAGTGATTATTTGTCATCTTCATCTATTGAAGGCAACACTCATGGAAGGGCTAAAGGTTTCAATGTTAAGGTGTTCAAGGGCACAATCTTTTCGTAGATCTTGTCCTCAACAATATGCACAGCCATATATTAAGAATTGTTTCTCAATCACCTTTTCAGTCTTGCCTTTATCCATCTTTTGTTACCACTTTCTACATCAATCTCCCTTCAATCCAATAGATGAACTACAAGTTCGTTAATATTTTGATTATGATTTGAAATTTTAATTTGGATCTAGGGTTGTTATAAAGGATTTTAATGTATATGAAATTATGATTTGGGAGTTTAATTTAGATATGAGATTGTGATTTTGCTTATTTGTGGTGAGAGCCAATTGTTTTGAGATTTGATGAATTTGACTTTATTTTTTGCTTATAGAAGGGATGAAGCTTGATCATAAAAAATTTGAAAAAATTAATAAGAAAAAATAATGGTGATTAAAAACATTCCTCTATTTGGTTATGAGATTAATTTTTAGTTTAGAATTTAATCACACTTAAAAAAACTTTTCCTCCTAAAAACGTGTTGTAACAAAATCAAACTAAATTCTTCCCTCACAATTCAACATGTATTTTGCCATTTGAATCACGTTCCTATACCGTTGAGTAGGTCCATTTTTTTAATGTTAGGATTTACATTATTTTCTTTGAACGTGTGTTGTTTTAAACCATTAATCTTTAAACAGTATTTTGTGAACTATTAATTATAGCGACTGAGAGTGAGGGTTTTATTTTTGTCTTTTTATTTTTTGATATGCTACTATATATATTGCATTGAATCCTAATTAATACGAGTTGCCTTGCATTGTATACCACCTTGTATAGATGTATATTTTAGTGCGATATTGGAAAATGATATATTGTTAAAGCAAAATGAAATGGTAGATTGAAAATAAAGTGTCAATTAAAACATTGGTAAAGTTGTTCTAATAACCTTTTAAAAAATTTACTTGATTTAGTATACATTGGTGGTAAGTTATTTGGCTTAGAAAATTAAAAAATTAAAAAGTTGAAATGATAAAATAATAATTTTACATAAACAAATGGACGATACTTTCACTTTAATAATGAAGTGATTTGATTTTTTAATAAAGAAATCAAAATTATTTAGTTGTGATATTTGAATATTAAAACTGTTTAATTAAAAATTGAGTGACTAAATTGTATAAATATGATACTTGAAAGATTAAAAATGTATTCAAATCTAATTTTAAAAAGGTAAATAATTGATACTTATACTAGTAAGAATATATCGAGAAGGACATATTAGTTTTCACATAACAATAAAGAGATAAAGACATGTCAACATATATAAAAGAAGTAACTAGCCAAGTAGGATGACACCATCTCAGCTTACTACATTATAAAGAGGTCATCAAGAATTAATAAATAATAATCTATATATTAATTTTCAATAATTAATAATCAACATAATTAGCCCAATAATGACGTCAAATTCACGAGGTAAGACCCATAATCTCAAACTCATTAAGAACATCTATAAATAATAGTAAGTATTAGATGTAAATGTTACTATTCATTTTATTATTAATCACATAATTATTTTTGCTAATCCGTAACTATCCGTTGGCTTGAGCATCAAGGTACCTTTTACAAGTATCCCATTTCAATCCTTAAGGGTAGTTGCGAAACTTATTAAAGAAAAATCTTTGTATCTTTTTGGAAGTACATTAAAATTTGTACAAATTTGATACTCGATGGACTAAAAATGTATTAAATCTAATATTAAATAGATAAATGATTGATACATAAACCTTAATTACTAAAATGATGATGATATGAACGTAGTTAGGAATCTCACAAGCTAATAGGATTAATAATTAGAAGAAAATTATTTAGTTAGAGAGACTTGAAGAAGAAATAGACAATTAATTAGCCATAAGGTGAACCTCATCCAAGTAAAAATAGAAGTATGATACTTTTGGATTGTTGATAATGTAATAGCTTAATATATTTAAGTGAATTAATGTTCTCATTTGATTGACAACTTTAGGTGAATTTGATACGATCATAATTACGATGATCATTTTCATGTCAAATTTTCTATAATTGTTTAAAGTTAAATTAATGACTTATTTGTATTTTTTTTACGGAACTAGTGGTAAGGAATTAAGGATAATGTTATTTGTTACAATAGAATTATTCCTAATACTTGGAGTTTACATTAAGAGTTACAAGTGCACACATTTTTTTTGTTATTAATCTATATTTGTGAAATTTGTAAATTAATATGTTGTTTGCTAGTGGATAGAAAAACTCAATAAGTGTGATGTTATTTGAAATGCAAGATGTTGGATTGTATGTTAGTAATTTAAAAAATTGCATGTGTGTGTTGTTTGTTAGTGGAGAGCAAAATTCAATAAATTGATCTTGTCTGAGATACAAAATGTTAGACTATGTGTTGATAGCTTAGAAATTGTGTATGTATTTGAATTGACATACAATTTGATGTGATTCTATATGTGATGCATGATGTTAGATTCTGTACTTGTAATTGAAAATTATGCATGCATTTATTGTTTATTAGTAAAAAGTAGAGTTCAATAGGATTTTTTGTTATTATATTATTATTTTGTCATATATTCAATGTTAGATGTTTGCCATATTTTATTTGTAAAAAAATGAAAACTATCCAAAATAAAAGAGTTATGCTATTGATTTTTTTTCATGTTTGTGCAACTCTCCTATGAAGTAGTAATTCCATGTTTTGCCATGAAAATAATGGATTGTAATTAAATGTTTGAAAGAGTAAATAGTGATAAGGGATTCTTGAAAAATGAGTTTGTTAGTGCAATTGCTAAATTGTTAGAAAGACATTGGGATAATTATACTTTTTTGTTTAAGGGGTGAACTAGGTGTCTTTGTGCAAAGTGTAAATGTTTTAAGTTATTGACTCCAAGTAAGGTGAAAGTTCATTTATACAAGTTTGGAATTAAATCAAACTATTGAATCTAGATTAAAATGGTGAGATCTAACCATATATTCATTGACAAGGTCCTTTAAGTAGTGAGCTAAGGAAGATTGGCGACGAAGATCAATTTCAGTCAATGTATAATATGATATATTAGGCTTTTAAGCCTTTAGTTGAAGTCTAATGTTAATACTAACTAAGAACTTAGTCATTTTAAATGGAAGAGTTATCCAATATCCAAAATATTAATAATTGTATATGTTAATGAGTGCAAGCTTGTCCATTTATAAAGGAGTAATCAAATCTATCAAATTGATTTATTTATTTTATTGCACAAATGTTGTTGGTTGATATATAACACCAAGAAAGAAATGTTTGTCCAAAATCCATTGTTAAACAACGAAATTAATACCTAAGTTAGGGTTGGAAGTCAAGAAAATTGATTGTTATATAAATGATTACATGCTATATTATAAAAAAAATAACAATTTACATGAAGAAAACATGCTCATATATGATTAAGATGTAAATATATTGTTCTTATTCTTACAAATACACCCTTATATATGTGTATAATAACATATATATATATATAAGGTGGGATCGAGTTACTTTAAGAAAGTTACTTTCACCTTCACTATTTTTTTAAAACCTTCTAAATTTTAAATTATTAGATTTTAAGAAAATAAATGATAAAAATAAAAAATAATTTTCGTTATGTTATTTTTGAAGTAATTTGATCTCTCATCTTTCTATACATAAAATCTTTATTTTTTAGTATGAATATGTTAATAAACTATACCATTGGTATATTTTAAAAAAATCTCTTATTATAATTTATTAATCCACCCATATTAAAAGATAGTGTGTACGTTAAAAAAATTTACAAATATTTATTAATATATATATATATATATATAAAAGTATAAATGCGTTAATCAATTATATTATAAATATATTTTAAAACAATATTTAATTATATCTTATTAACACGTTTATACTTAAAAAAATAATCCTATGTTAACAAAGTATATAATTATAGATATATAAAAAGAGATGATTGATAAATTAAATACATCATATCTTAACATATTTTATACAAGTTAGATATTTTAATTTATATATTGTGGATGTAGGTTATGTAGTTGACTTATGAATTAAAAAATAGAATATGGAATTGAGTTATCCAATTTATTTTTAGCCATATGGTTAGTCCGTCCGTTTATAATCATGGCTCCACCATGGGTCCCATGCGAGAAATATAAAGATGAAAGAAAATTAGGTTGATGCTTCCAATATGCACGCCCGCCTATTACACATTTGGAACATCAGATATTTTGGCAGTGGATAAGTCAATTTACAAGCAGTTTAATTTATCAACCTCGTTGTTATTAACTATCACTATAAAATAAAAATCATTTATTTAGTATTTAATGTTAGAATAGCCTTCGTTGGTCTAACTTTTGCTTAATAGAAATTTACTTATTACTATATAGATACTTTTATTATATAATATATTGTGCTAATAAATAGTGTTTTTAGTGTAGAATATTAATGTATACTATTGTTACATCAAGTTAATGTTAATGCAATATATTATATTATTTATGCAAACTCATAATATTTATAATATCAGTTTAAATTTTTATTGGATAATGGTTATACTAATGAAGATAATTTTTAATTTTTTTACAGTAATATTTTCTATATTATAGTATTAATATGTATTTTTGTTGGTGCATTCTTTAATTTTTTAGATTAGTTTGTCATTAAATTTCTCTCAGACTTTTAGATCTTATGTATTTGAGGATAATATTGAGTATGTGTGTCAAACATGTCTCACGTTGAGATAGACTCTTCAGGTTTGATTTTCTAAAGTCTTTCTCATGATTAGACGTTAAAACTTCATTAAGACTTAAAGATATTTTAAGATAAATTAAATGCAGGATGCAGACTCTCCGTATTATAATAATTTATGAGTTGGTCTATATATAGTAAAAGGAAAATTTTTTATCTATGCGAAATAAAAAATCTATTAAATATTTTTTTCCTACAGTAAAACGCATGCTATCCCCGATAATCTTTGAATAGGGGCAATTTGTTTTTAATCAGGGCATATTATTATATTAGTTAAATTTGCATTTATTTTATTCTTTTGGCTGATCTTTTTTTATTTTTATTGGAATTATAAGTGTTGTTGGATTATTATTAGATTGAAAAGTTTTTATCGGTGAAAAAAATAAAATTAAGTCTGTTTTCATATTATTATCGATTAACGACTTATACTAATCTCTATGCAAATCTTTATTATTCTTGCTCACTTCATTTTACATAATATACATGATAAAATGATGAAAATTTTTAAATGAGTTTAATTTTTATATATTATTAACATAAAATTGTTTACATTATTTATTTATTAAAATTACTTTTAATTTAATTTTAAAGTAATTATTATAAATATGATAATTTTACTATATAAATACTTCATAATTAAATAATAATGTAAAAACTTTGATAATATCAATAAATTATGATTAAATTTCAAATATATAATTATATATTAGTAATGCACATGTTGGTAAGCTTATGATTAGACTAACTCAGAGTATAACCTATGGTCGGGTAATTAAAACAAAATAAGAAATAGACTTATATGATGAAGTTTTGTTAGCATTATTATGAATAGGGAAAAGAGTGATTATCTATATTTTTTTATAGAACAAATTATATTAATAATTTTGTAAAATTATAAATACATACTTTTAAAATGGTGTTAGTATAATATACAAGATGTCAATGTAATATTTATAAATATTAACAAGGTATTAATATAAATATAAAGATATGTTACTGTATAATTTTTAAATATTTTAAAAATTAGTATATAAATAAGAATAACAAGAGTATTTGTATAATTTTATAAAATTTTAGAAATAATGAATGTAATTTATTTTTTTATAAAATAAAAATAAAAAAGGAAATGAGAATAGAGGTTAAATAGAAAATGGAAGGGAGTGTAAGGAAGTAATGGAAATTTTAATGGATTGTTTTGAGAATAATTGGAGGATAAAATTAATTGAGCTAAAAGAGTGGTTGTCAAATTACTTTTTTAGAAATTAGTTAATCATTTACAAAACTTTAGCTCGTGCAACCGTACTTTCATTTTATAATTGCCAATTAGTTCTACAAAAAAGACTTAACTCTAGCTCCTTGTATTCAAATACTCCCAATCTTAATTTCCCATGCAAACAACATATAAAAAGAGTTATGAGCTCAAACTAATTAGGACTTTAGGATTATGATTTTTAATTCCTTGCGTTATTCTTAAGTTATTTCTATATAGACTAGATTTCAAGTTTTTTAATCTTCGTATCCAAAGAAAATTAAAAAAATAATATTTTAAGAAAGAATTAAAATGCTTCACATGCTTTTGTTGCCATTTGATAAAGAAAAAACATGTTCAGCAAATTAGAGGAAAATGTTAATTAAAATAATTGCAATAAACAGGATAAGCCGTTAAAGAAGTTTCCGTCAACAAATTAAGCTAAAATAAGCGTTTCACATATAAAAACCATTTAGTTCATTAGTACATCCATAGGAGAAGGATTGTTATTTATTTATTTATCCATTAGTTGACGGGTCCGGGTCCAAGTCCAAGTAATGATTAACAATGTGTATTGATTACAACAACAAAAAATGTGTAGTAGATATTTTTAATTGCTCTTAGGGTAAGTGCATCAGCAGTATTACCGTACAATATTTTTAATTGCTTAAAAAATAATGCAGTAAAATTGAATACTTATTATTTGATTTAGATTTTAATTTTCATACAATACCAGTATAAAAAATTTGATTCTCCAAGTTATTTTTTTTCATTTTATTAAAAAAACAAAAGGATAATATTATTAATATAAGAATCAAGGTTACAGACGCATTCTACAGAAGGATTACATGATGCAAAGCACATAAAGGTACATGATTATTTCAAATAAGTCCACATCCTTCAAAAGTCGCATTAGCCTTCATCCCAAGTTGGTTGTCATTCTGGTAAAGATATCAAACATAAACCAAAAACTTGTGCACATCAAAAAACCCACCATGATCATGATTCTTCCCATGGTTACTATACCACAACCTCAGCACCTTATTCCAGCTAGTGACTTCAAAGAGATCCCATGAGTATATAAATTTGGCTGATTTATACTGTACCTGTTGCGCATTATAGCCGCTTCCATAGCAATCACCTCAACGAAACACCATCAATAGTGTTTATCCAACTCGTGCAGATATTAAATACCTCTCCAAGCTACCCAAAAAGCAATATATCCGAAACATATAGACCAACATGCGTGCTCCTTGATTTCACAGAAAAAATCCCCAACTTAAGTAAATGTGGTCCCTTTGTTTATTTTCTTTTACTTAAAACTCAACTTTTCATGTTTTTTTTTTTTTACTTTTTACAAATTGAATTATTTAAATAGTTTTAAACTATCTTTCTACTCAAAACAAACTACACATAACATTAAATTTCACCCAAAGTTGAAAGAAAACTCAAAATCTCCCTCTTTAAATCCTAATTTCACATTTTATAAATTTCTCACTAAATTTATTGTTTAAACTTTTAAAATGATTTTATATTGTAAATCCATCTTAAACTCGCAAATATTTCAATAGAAAATAATAATTTTAGGTAAAAAAATAAATTCACGCTGTAAATTTTAGCAAAAAGCATGCTTTGTTATACTATTTAGTCCTAATTTGAGCAATAGATTCCCATCGAACCCTAGTTGTAAACCGTGGTGCAAATTACCTTTCTAGCATGGACACACCCACAGGACCCAAAAGTGATGGGAATCACCTTCAATAAATAAAATCTACAGTAAAAAGCCTTGGATGACACTGGACCACAAGATGAGATGACAGTGCACTATAACACAATCAATGACAACGTCACAGAATGCCAACTTACATCATTGAACTAAATCATAATTTGACTAAATCGATTGGGCAAACTATTTGTCAACTTCCAAATCAAGCAAAACACCGCTGCACTAATGTCACTGAATTTAACTGTTGAATCATGGAATTTTCGTTGCAACCCTTTGCCAACTCCTAATGAACCAATCATCTTTATTTCTTTAACCCTAAAGCTTGACTTATTTGAGACTGGCGTAATATGAAGTTCAAACGGGTTGATTTTATACAAGCCAAATTCCCGAAAAAAACATGGAGATGGTGAACCACGTGATGCTCGATTAATTACTAGTCGTTAAGTCAGCAAATGATTACTAATTAGTAGCTTGTATAACGTCAAGTTTGCCAAAATTTGTGTTCATGAGATTTTCCCTTTCAGCCTAACTAATGTTTTCTTTACGAGTTGAACCCAAATAACTCACTCACAGCTCGGTCTATCTGCACTTTTATTACAACATTAACAACCATTCTCTCGCTTTTTAATGAGTTAATTTTCATTTATAGTATCGATACCAAGGCCAAACTTTTATTTTTCTCCGTTTTTACGCATTTGAAGCAGCTGACATGAAAAAAGAACAAAATTATGAAATGACTACAGCAAAATGAAACAAGATGAACACCAAACTAGAAGCATAGCGTAACCCAACGCAAACAAACGGGGAAATCATGTTTTGTTGAAAGGAATCCGAGACAGATGGTAAAATGTTTGCAATTCTAGGTCATCATCCAACTTTCCTTCAACATAATTAAGTTCAACTTAAACTGTACTACAATGCCAGGCATTCGCAGGACAAAAGTGAGACAGTAAAATAAATTTTTCGTTGTTTCTTAAATCTTTAATTCATTTCCAATCATTAAGTGGATCAAGAGCCTCGATATCAATCGACGAAGTAGAAAGACAACATGTTCAACCATGTCAATGGGGGTATTGAAGAAGTGTAGAAACAAACTTGTACAAAAAAACATACAAATGCTAACCAACCAAACAACCAAATTTACAATGTATAGTTTGTCCAAAGAAGATACTTTTCAATTTTAACACATTCTTCTTCATTTGACACATGCCTTGCTGCTGTGAGCAGTTTCTGAAAAAAAAATAAAAATAAATCAAAGGCCCATAAATTTGAATGCATATGCCATGAATATGTAAAGCAGCTCAGTACGTAGTAGTCAGTGAAAAAAAAAAAAAACACCAATTTAATCCCTGAAACTGATATCATTGGTTAATTATATCATTAACAGTATTAAAAAAAATCTGTCAATTTGGTTCCTTATGTTAGAAACTAAATTGAGCAAGATCAAATTGATCGATGGTTGGTAAAATCAAAGACTAAAATGACTGATAGTTCCTAAATTCAAGACTAAATTAAAGGATAGTTAACAAAGTCAATGACTAAATTTGACTTTTTCTTAAGGTCGAGGATTAAATTGACCAATGGTGTCAATTCATGGACTAAAATGATGTTTTACTTGTAAAGAAAACATCAGTCCGGAGTTAATGGACTTTGTAGTCTTCTATAACATTGGGGTTGTGGTTTTTCATGTTCCAACGAAATATATTTCATGGAAGATACATAAAGAGAGAAGTGGGAATACCACTCCCTATCACTTCCCTCGTCCAAGTCCCAGCTGGTAAAAGAGTACAGAAAGTAACAGTTATCCATCGGTGTTTATATACATTTATCATAGGATTTAATCCAATGGGAGCCAATAACAGGTGGTATTCAAACTTGAGGAAGGATAATATGTTTATTGACAAATTGCAAATGTTATTCATGCATTACCTGAAGTTAGTAGGGAAATAGACATTGCTGTATACTCTCATTAAGCATCTGTTCGCACACCAAAATCAGCAGGTTAAATAAGAAGAAACCATTCAGCTTGTAATAATATACTCCCAAGTAATAAATGAAATCCTACAAGGTTCTGGTTATTTCATTATTTTTTTGCTACTAAAATACAAAAGAATTGCATTTTTTATTCTTTTATTGTATTAACTATGGAAAACATCAATTCAACGGATAGCATGTCAATCTAGCAGTTAAAATGAACTCTCCTTGACCAAGGAAAACTTCATTAAAATGAACATAAATATCCATTTTTTGTTTAGGGTTTAGTTTTGCAAAGACACTACTTTAGTAACCGTTTCCTTCAAAACCTCTCGAATCCAACATTAGCCTTAGTGTGTATCTGGGAATTGGTGAAATATTCTAGAGTATGGCCAGCCTATATGAGTGTTCCCCATGCCTAGAGGTCTTGAGATGTTATCTCCCAATTGCAAAGCATTGTGGATAAGTGGGGAGCATATAGTGGATAATTGTTAAGTCTGCTAGGAGCGTGTCACGAGTTTAGTACCTTCAGCTTTTAACTTGAAGAATTAAATTGTAGTAGTCATATGCAGAAAATAATATAAAGATCGGTGTTATGCACGTTATGGATATATATGGTTTTAAAAGTAAATGCTTAAATGCAACACATAACAAGTGACAGGAGTTAGATTGAGCCTTGGGTAGACATCTATAAAATAAATAATGTCTGGGAGCAATTTTTAAAATGTAGAGCTAACTAAACTGTATATTTAAAGCAAAATATCCTCATTGTTGGCGCAGGCAATTTCACTATTAGGCAATAAGAATCAAACCATTAAAATATGAGTAAGCTGCATGCAAAACTTAACTTTAAAAGTGGATGGTGATAACTATCAGGCCTTGTACAAACACTTCTAATTCAGTATAAATTTGCAAGTTTGAATTCAGTATTAGACTTCCAATGCATGACAAACGACTTTATTATTTCTCGTTAAAAAGTTACATTGCTATTTGGGCTATTGCAGATTAATATTGTTCAAGCTTTTGAAGCACAAATATCATCAATACTATTGCAGCACAGTACAGCATTAATGTTATTATATTATTATTCTAACTCTTATGGTCTCGTAGTCAGTCTCAAACCCAGATAAAAAATGAGGATTGTACAAGGTCCTAGGTAGCCAACCTAAAACTTGTCGAAACCTTAAACATGGACCACTCTCATCAATTGTTGTATTTTCTTATTTTCCAAGTTCCTTTACATATGAATCAGGATTTGTTTTAAATGTCATATAGATCTTTTCTCTTATTTCTGCTGTAGTGTTAACCAGCAAGCCAGTCTTGTTTGTCTCTGTTTCAGATTTCCTTACCAATCCTTTTCCTCCTTTATTACTTCGATGCCATGGGTTATAATGTGTTTGATTACACTTATGGGACGTGGTTTCTCATGTTTACAAAGACTCTAGCAGTTATACCTTCCATGTTTTTAGCTTATTCTTTTGTCAAAACAGCTTATTTAGTCAAATTAGCTTTTAAGTTACTAGAGTGGCTTGACAAACATACTCAAACAAATTGATGTGGTTTCTGGCATTTGTAATACCTGTCCAATCATACACACCTCTCCAGATCTTGGGTACCTATGATGATGACCACATCTGCTGGCATGTGATGTTTGGACATAGAATCGAGTCCTTGTGAATGGGCAGAGCCAGGTGCTCTTATTTTACGACGGTAGGGACGATTGCTTCCATTACTGACCAGAAAGACACCAAATTCTCCTTTAGGTGCTTCAACAGCGGTATAGGTAGAAGGAGCTGGTACGGAAAAACCTTCTGTATAAAGTTCGAAATGGTGAATTGAGGTAGAGTAGACCGATGATCCTGTAGTCATTTTGCCGGCTATTGAAAGAAAAAGCTTGCATCTGCTCTCCCTATTTAATATCATAATAGGTCCGATCTCTCTCCAAACCTAATGTGACAGTTTCCTATCATAGGCACTTCATCCTATGGCCCAGGCCCTTTTATCTAATAACACCATACTCCCTCAGTTCTTCACGTTGTGAGCAGTTAAGTTCAATATAATTCACCTCAGAAAAATCATTAATCAAAATGCCTTCAACAGAGAGCTCTTGGAAGAACAGAATTTAGACATGGGTTTTGTTTGGATAAATTATCCCATAAGCATATAGGCAAAGAAAATAAGAAGTTAAAATGAATTGAGTTTTTTCATAAGTTAAAATCAACAAAAGCATTTCAGTTTTTAGAAAAGTTAAATGGGACAACTTCTACAAAAGTTAAGTAAATAAATTGATTTCAGCTTATTAGAGAAACTCAATTAATTTTAACTTGTTTTGTTCTGACCTTGGACTCTCCAGCTACAACAGCTAGCTTTTGTGGTATTCTCTCCAGGTTCTTATAAACTGGAAGTGACATCAGTATTGTAATGTTCGCTCAGGACTAGTCAAAGGACTAGTCCACAGCCAACTAGGTTGGGCGGCAAGGCACCAAGGCCATGAACTGATATGAGATGTTAGGATCTAATCACAAGGAATGGAACTTGTGTCCTACATAGTATGGAATTCTAAGGATCATAGCTACTTTTGACTCCGTTCTCTAGTCAAGATCACAACTTGACAAATGCCAAATTTGATTGAAGAAAGTATCATTATATCTATTTTTTGTCCAGTACTCATTCCTCTCCGCTACCAATGTACACAAATAAGATAATTAATCAGACCAACTATACACTAGCAAAATCAAATCATAATACCGTACTATTTTTATTTTTATTTTTTTTAAAAAAAGAAAACTTGAAGGTCAAACCAAACCTCTGTGCTCATCGGAAGCATCATGATACACCTCATGCTCCTCCTCCGGCACAGGTGGAAGCTCCGCTGGTTCCCCAACCTGCACAGAAGCACCAACACCAGCACCGTTACCGTTACCGTCACCGTTACCGTTATCGTTCTCCTCGGGGTAACGCACAACCACAACGGGACACACGCAATGGTGCACGCAGTAATCACTAACACTCCCGAGCCTCCCTTTCGCGGCTCGCTTCGACGCACCGAAGCCGCGGCTCCCCATGATGACGGCGCTGAGCCCGAGGCGCTCCACTTCCAAACACAGCCTTTCCTTCATGTCGTGGTCCTTCACAATGTGGATCTTGAACGGTATCTGCGCTTCCACCAACGGCTGCGCCAGGTCGCTCGCCTTCGTCGCCGTGAAGTTGTCGAAGTCATCCTCCAGCTTCCGCCGCGACTCCTCGTCGCCGCCGTCATCGCCGCCGTCATCCGCCGCGCTCAGATCGACGGAACCCCAGTCCGCGCCGTAGAGCACGCTCGTGGGACGCACGTGCAGCAGGATCACCGCGTCGCCTGGTCGCAGGTAGTTCTGCACCGCCCAGCGCACCGCGTAAGCGCTCTCGTCGCTCAGATCGACCGCGATCGCGATTTTGCGCTGCGAACCGGACGTAAGTGCGAACCGCGGGGAAAACGTCGGAACCGGAGGCTCCGGTTCCGCCCGAACCGGTGATTGCGGGTTCATGTTGAGCAAATTACTGTTTTGGCAAGCAGAGAGAAAAAGTTGGTTGTGAATGAAAAAGTGATCGAACTTTCGGAGTTTGAGTAATTGATTTAGTCACGGTTCTCACGGATCATAAACTCTGATGAGAGGTTTCTAGAATTAATGACTTTCTTAGTTTTTTCCTTCACTGTCTTCAAGCGTCAGCAGAACAAGTAAGTATTCGTCTTTTGAAACTGGAAACTTTTGTCTGTGGAAGGGTGCGTTGGTCTTTTCATATTGGTTGCTTCTTCCTCTTTTGGATTATTTCCCTTTCTCTTCGTCAACTAATTAGTGATTAGATGATGCTTAATTATCCACTCTCCTCCTAATTGTACTTTTCCTCTTTCACACCTAATTTATGTCACAATATCAACAAATAAATTAATTATAAACCATTGAGTCGGCCTCTTCGGCGGAGAATTCGTATACAAGTATATATTGATTATATTAGTAAATAATTATGTACTTTATCTAATTAATTATACCGTATTTAATGCATTAATAAAACACACTGTATTTAATGTAATAATTTTTTTTTCTTGATTTATATAACTAAAAAAACAATACATTATGTTGTGTTTAGTGCAATAAAGTATTTATTAATTTATATAATAAATAATTTATCATGCATCTTAGTATACTAATCCCATGCAATTAGTATAATAAGGTAAATTTGAAAATAAAGCACTTTATTGTTAAGTAATGTTAGTGTAAACAGTAAAGGTGTGGCGTTAGATGTGGTAATATTGGAGAGGAGATAGGGTAATTGTCCTTAGTGAGGTTTTTGTTGAGGACAAATGAAGCCAAATAATGGCTAACAAACTAGGAAGAGTTTTCAACAGGGACAGGGACAGGGAAGGGCGAAGGGATTTCATCGAAGTGAGGTTGTAAGCTAACTCTTGGATATCAGAAATAATAAATGCCAGCTTAGGTGACAAGAGACGAGATGAAAGAGGTGGGAGAGTACCACATAACATTAGTTTACTGGCAATTGGGTACCAAGCTCATGGGTCAGTTTTAGTAACATAATCAATAATAGTGTGTTGCCATGTGGTACAAGAAATGAACGGAGATTCAGGATTGTCAATAAAAATGTTTCAATCATGGCTGTTTTCTGGTGTATTAATTGAATCTAACCTGAGTGTTACATTCACTGCTAATTGATTGAGCGCTGCTGGATTTGGATTTATAGCAGGGAAGTCATAATCCAATCAATGCAGGGAGACAAAGAAAACGCTTTATCGGCTAACCAACCATCTATTGGATTCTAGGGTGTTTAAATCCATCCACAATTTTTTTTAAAAAAGATAATGATAACATTTTAATAGTATGTTAAGTGAATTTTGTATTATTATTTTTAACTAAAATTAAAAAAAATATATTTTAATTATAAATGTCATTTCTTATTGTATATACATACAATTTTAATTTTCATTAAATAATATCCATGACATTTAAATTATTATATCTAAATTTTATCATTCCAAACAACTTGTTGGACATTTGAAACTCATAAGAAATTATATATATTGCGAAGAAATCAACTTATGCCATGATAAGTTACACTAACTCTCATATTATTAATAATTTATAAATTTTTTTATTAATTTAATAATTAAATTATAAATTATATGCAATCTTAATTATTTTTTCAAATTTTATTAAAATTAAATAATATAACTATGTAATCAAATAGTTATTACTTTTATATTCCTTAAAATATATATTATGTTATTTTAATACACATCAATGAAATATGAAATAATTTTATATTAATATAAGATTTTATAAATATAATTTACACGTCAAAGTTTTTTTATATAATTTTAAGTATTGAGATCAAATTATTTAATTTTTATGAGTTAGATAGTTAGGTATGGAAAACATGATTTTGGTTTAGATAGATGTTGAAGTCTTGAGTGCAACACCTAGTGAAGTCTTGCATCATGTAAGATTAGTCTATATTATTAGATTATTTCTTATAAAATTTAATGGATGAGATAATAAGGAATTAACCTTCTTTAAAATGTATTAGCAATTGATTTTTAAAAATGAAAAAAGTCATGTGAAGTATAATATGGATTGATTTTTTTCGAGCTTTAAGAATACGACACTATGTCATTACCATCTTGGTTTTAACACCAACATTTTGGAATAGCCATTGTAACTTTAGTTTTATTGCCTATTTTAAGATCAACATTGTTCATTAGAATTGCTAGAACTATTTCACCTAATTTTGCTCCATCAAAACATGTGATAGTTAATGAATTAGATTGTCATTGGTGAATGCAACATATCCATTGTGTGGTTTTTATGTTCATGGATTAAGTGTGATATTATTGTACTTGTTATTATGGTGTTTATTGTTGGTCATCATGGTTTTTATTGTTGACTTGCACACCAATATTTTAAGTGAAACATAATAAAACTAGTGGACTACCTCGAGTATTCAAAGAATGCAATAAACACTTTGCTTCATTAGTTATTGTTTCATTTTTTCTCCCCAATTAATAAACCCAATAATTTAAACATATATTTTGACATCTTAACAGTTATCAACTTGGAGACAAAACAAACTAGATTGTTCAAAAAGTTCATTAGCAAAGAAATTACTATTCTGTGTTAGAACATCCTTATGCACCCCTTAACTTCACACAAAATCCTTATGTTTCAATGAGAAACAACTTCATGTCATATGTTTCAAGTTCACCAAACTCAATAGTCATCCATCTTTTTGGACAAAGATTCAAATTTGGGTTTTGGTGCTCTCAATGTAAGCATAAATGTGATAGTTGGAGATCTTTTCGAGTTATCATTACATTATTAAGTATGTAAAACTACCACTCATTATTTATTAATTTTAAGGTAATTTGCTAGCTTTGTTATGCTTTGTTATAACTGAAAGGGGAAGGAAATGAGGTAGAAGGATATCAATGGTTCTTTAGCTATCTCGGGATTTACTAGAAGGAAATATGTAGAGGGATATCGACAGTTCTAATGACCAAGCCTTAAAACGTGTCATAAAATCAAGGAGATTTTGTGATAACAATTAGAGTGGTAATAGACACAATGTCATGTCCATAAAACTCTAGAAAAGTCAATCTACTTTATATTCTACGTGAATTTTTTTCATTTTTAAAAATCAATTGCAAATGTATTTAGAGAAGGTTAACTACTTATCATCGTGTCCATTGAAATTTATAAGAGATAATCTAATGGTCTAGTCTAGTCTTAAACAATACAAGACTTTACTAGATATTGCACCTTAGACTTTGTCTAAATAGATATTTTATCATATATATAGTGCATCAGTAATAATTTAGGGTGAATTTCATATATCAAAATGAAGTTACATTTTGTGTAAATTACTATTTTATTTTATACATTTTTTTAGGTGTTTGGTTGAGCATTTCTTATACTTCATACATCATTTAAGAATTTTTTAGATTGTTTAGTTTGAAAAATATTTTTTTATTTTTATTTTTTTGAAAATAATTTTTATTTTCAAATTTGTAGATTTAAAAAGACATGTTATGTTTGGTTTAAGATATTGTTTTCTATTTTTGGAAATTAAAAATTTTGAAAATATATTTGATTTAACCATTTTCAATAAAATGGTCATGAAATATTTTTTATATAAATTTAAAAATAAATTTTATGAATAATAAAAATTAGATAATGATGTTAATTATATTTAAAATTATGAATAATAAAAAGTTCATGAAATATTTTTATATAAATTTAAAAATATCATGTTAATTATGTGATTACGGTAACAATAATCCAATTTTAAAAAAATAAAAATTAGATATATTTATAATTTTTATATAAATCATAGATATTTTTTATTAAAGATACTTATGTGCAATTTGATAGGACTATTATATGTGATAAAATTATTCATTTAAGTATTTATTATTAAAAATAAAAATTAAATACATTTGTAATTAACATTAAAAGATTGAAAAAGAATATGTTGGTTACAATAAAACATTATCTAGAAATTCTAATCAAGAATGAAAAATTATGACCTGCTAGGTTACATGGGAAAGTAAAGCATGAAAGGGAATGAAGTAAACAAAACAAAGACCATAAGTATTTATCAAATTCTAAACTTCCTACTCCAAAGAACATCGTCTCTTGGTGTCGAGATTAATCTTTACTGGAGAAAGCTTACTCTCCTCTGCAAAACATAATTCATGAGCTTTTGTCTTTTGAGTCTCGTTAGACATTTTTCAGGAGAAGTGATTGTGTTTAACATAAAACTAGATGCTGCCATGGCAATTCCCATGTAGATGGTGTCCATGACTATGAGCTTTAGGACAAGGTACAATGGAGGTGGTTGAAGAGAGTTAGAGACAATAGTTGGTTGTGGTGGACATTGAAAAACAATATTTTATTTTTTGTTTTCAATATTAAGATTCTTTCTGAAAACACCAACCTTCATTTTTGTTCAATTTGACACTAAATACACTCTTCATTAAAGCAATTGATCTTCTTTCGTCTGTGAATTGAAAATCAACTCAAAACTCAGACTTAGGCAAAACAAATATTTCCAATTTCTCATTCTTTTTTCTTGTTCCTATGTTCCATCTAATTATGAGAAATTATATTTATTCTATAAATATATACAATTTCTGTTACATAAACATAAAAGGTAAAAAGAAAAGTGAGAAAACTATAAGATGGGGTGATTAATATGACAAAAAATATAGAGATGGAAAATATATTATTATAAAAAGTATATTAAAAAACATATTAATAATGACCAAAAGTTATTTGTATAAATAGTTTGTTACTTTAATTTTTTAATTAAGATTTATAGTTGGATTTTCAACTTAAACATATAATCGCAATTAGAGTTACAGTTTACTGAAAAATGGGTCAATCTAGTGAGGAGATAGTTTGATATCAAATAAAAATTTTAAATACCATCTAATTATAAAAAAATTAAATATATATCTCCTTATTTATAGTTAATTAGGAACAGATCAGAACAAACTTGGGCTCCGAAAGTCAAATGCCCAATTAAAGTGGTTGCATCCCAATCTCTTGGGTGGGCCTCTTATGACTTTTCATAAAAACTAGAACAAATACTCTAGGTTTCTTGTTGTTTTGAATTTGTAGCTATTACGCATAAATAAAAAAATAAATAAAAAAGTTGCATTTGTAGCTGCATATTCAACTTTCTTGAAGTTATATTGATAAACTTGTCATTTGGTGGATAGAAAAGTTAACGAAAAGGAGGAATATGTCTCATACCAAAACTACAGACTAATATGAAAAGAGACCAATAATTAACGAACGTGTATTCCAAGAATAGTAGGTCGTCTTGTTTTAGTTTTGAGTATGAATTCCCAATATAGAATTATATAAAATACTAAGAAATGGAGTTTTGCCATTATAAATGATCTTATCCAATTAAAGTAAAATTATTTTCCATAAAAATATTTATGATCATATAAAAAAATTGAGACCACTATTTTTTTAAAGACTTCATTTCATTAGATCAGTTGTATATATTGCCAAAAAGATATTTATGATCCCATATACAAAAATTAAAACCATTACTTTTGAAGACATTTGAGCAACATGAATAAAAATAATGTTACATAAATAACTTTTATAAAAGTTTTTTTTTTATTACTTTTTCCATCTTTCTTCTTATCGATATTTATTTATCTTTTGTTCTATGATTTTTCTTGATAATTTTGTTTAGCGATCAATCTATTATAGTATATTTATAAGTAATTTTTTTTTCTTTTCTCAATTTTTTTGGTGATTTTTATTTTTAATTTTTAAACACAATTTTAACTGATTTTAATTCTTAAATTTTTCTTGTTTATGTTTAGTCTCATACCATTAAGTATCACTACTAGGTAATTATATGACAAACACATTCGTTGTCATATGACATGTCACGTGACCTACTAATTCGATGTAACAACCATGTGTCAAAATTTTGGATAAATCATATATTTAGTTTTTTTATCTTTTTATGAAATGTATTTTTAGGTTTTTTAACATTTTTTTGATTGGTTTTAGTTCCTTCACAATCTTTTTATTGATTTTAGTTCCTCAACAATTTTATTTGACAAATATTAGTCTCTCAATTTTTGTATGTCATTGTTTTTAATGTTTGTCATCATGTGTTACTATTAAATAATAATATAACAATCAAGTGTTTTGTCACATGAACTACTAAGTATGATGCAATAGTAAGTAATAAGATATTTTTGATTAAATATATTCTCATGGTAAACAAAATCAAAAAGAATAAATTAGATCACAAACTGTTAAACTTATTAATCAAAATTCTAAGCATCAAAACATAACTATAATCATCCTACATCCACCATAAAAACCTTTTTTATTTTCTATTATCTCTCTCTCCTTTTCTTAAGTAGCCATTATATCCTTTCCTCCTCTACTTACTCTATTATCTAACAAACCCATCATCATTGTCAAGTTGTTGTCATCTTTAGCGAACAAAAAGATCCTTCCTCTCTTGCACATGACCTTCTTTCACTTTTAGAGTCTCTTCGCATGACCTTCTCTCCTTTTTATCTAGACTCTTCGATCTCTATTTCTATCAATTTTACTTTGTCAAAGACATTGTAGCGACTTAGAATTGCTAGAAATTGTCTTCAACCAACAACATTTTATCAAATGACTATTGTATCATACAAGTATTGCCACATCATTGCTTAAATGTAGTACTTGATGAAAATGACTAAAATTAAAAACAATGGTAAACAAAATTTTAGGGACTAAAATTGGTAAAAAAATTGTTAAGAGACTAAAATTGGTCAAAAAATTATTGAGAGATTGGTAAAAAATAAACATTAAGGGACTAAGAATTTCACAAAAAAAATGAAAGACTAAAAATATAATTTATTCAAATTTTGAAACATGGTATGTCACGTTGGCTACTGTATCATATTAGTATGTCACGTGATTATCACAATATCACTTAATAGTGATACTTAATGGTATAGACTAAAAACATAAATAAAAAAAAGTTTAAAAACTAATACTAATCAAGATTTTGTATAAGGACTAAAAATGAAAATCACAAAAAATTGAAGGACCAAAAACATATTTTATCATATATTTAATTATTGAGTGATGCTATGAATGATTAAAAGAGTAACTTTTTGATAGGGTTATTTTATTCCATAATTATTTGTAAATTTTATATTTTAATGATTCAGTTATTACATTAAGGGTTTGTTTGATTCAATGGAGAGGAGAGAAAGGGAAAAAATTAATGAAAGGCAGGGCAAAGGAGGGGAAGGAAAGGGAGAGAATTTAATTAGATATTTTGTTTGATTTAAAAAAGAGAAGGGAGGAAAAGAGAAGAAAACTAATTTTATTATTATTGATTCACAAGGAGAGGCGAGAAGTTTTAAAATTAATTTATTTTTTTATTCTTACAAAATAAATAATTAATTAAAAGAAGTGTATTGATATTACAATTTTTTATAAACAAAAACTATAAAATATAAAAAATATTATAGTAGAAAGGAAGGAGACAAGATAATAATTTAGAAAAAAAAAATTATATATTAGAAAATTAATATATATGTGTTGTGTGAATTAAATTTATTAACATATATAAAAAATAAATTCAGATTCATTGTTGATTACTCTAACCCTATAAATAAAAATTTATAAATAAGAATTATGGAGATAAATAAAATAATACAAAGATGTACAAATTAAAAACATTAAAACAAAAATTGAGAAATATAAAAATATTACCAAAAATAAAATAAATATAATATAATATGCACTCCTAATATTTGTTAAGAAAAATAAATTAAAAAATAAAAAAGATAAAGAAGAAATTATAAAAACATACAAGGATTTATATAGGTAAAATATAATGAGAATAATTAAGTATAACTGTTTAAAAACTTTATATTTATTTTCTCTTCTCTCCAAATCCCTAATATTAAAGGGAAATCAAAATTAGATGAGAATGAATTTTGTTGTCCTCTGACCCCTTTTCTCTTCTCTTAAAAATTAAACCAAACAAAAATTCTTTTTAAAAATGTATTTTCTTTCCAATCAAATATTATGTAAAAATTCTTATGGAATATATTAAATTTTCAAATTTTATAAAACTTAAAAATAATTTAATATTTTATTAAATAAATTTAAATTAACGTATCATATATTTCTTTAAAATATTACCTTATTACAAATACAGTATCATCAAGAGAGAGATAAAGAAAAAGGTTTTGAAGGAGTATAATATGTAAAGATGTCAATATATCATCTCTAAAAAATCACACGCTTGCATCATTTGTATAAACCGATGAATAATCTATTATTTTATATTGCAACGTAGTCTAAAGAAAGGGTTTAAATTATTTATGTGGTTCTATATATTGTTGTTTTTACTTAAGTTTAGTTTTTATACGAGAAAATAATGAGTTTAGTCCTTACATACACATAAAAATTAAGTTTTAATCATCATTATTAATAGAAAGAGTACTTTAAAGCAGTGTACATGCAACTGCTACAAAACTTTTCTATGATGATAACCTGTTACAAAAAGAAAAAAAAACTGTTCAAGAATTAAACTCACAGTTTCTTTATAGAGATTAAAATTAAACATAAAACGAAGACAAGTACAGAGATTAAATAAATAGTTAAGAAAAAGCGTTAGTGGTTGAGAATAACCTCGCCGGAGTTTTCTTAGAAGGTCGTGGCAGAAAACGAGGGTAGTGTTATTGAAGATCACAACCTCTCGAAAGTTGAAATGCTACAAATCTACAATAATTTTATCATCATCTTTCAAGAGCTGTAAATTCATCCAACTTTATCTAGTTAATTGATGTAGTAGCTATCGAAAGCCATAATGCAAGGGAATCTAAAACAAATTCAAACAATACAATTTTTCCTTGTTTTGTTGCAAATACACACAAGCCCGAGATTTGTTGTGATGCATTGATGCACTATTTTTAAACTAGTTCCTCATAGACACCATCATGAAGTTAGCTGTTTATCAGGGAAAGGAGTGAAGAGAATGGAATTGGGACACTTAAATTATTAATTATTTATTACTTAAAACAGTATATTCTAACTAAAAGTTTTCCTCCTCAAATTTAAGATTTTTTTTTTGTAATTATGAAATAAATAAAAGTGTAATATATAATAAAAGAGTAATATGTAATTTTACAAATTATATAATCAATTAATAATTTTATATTAAAGCATCCATTAGTTTTATAATAAATTAACGTGTAAATACAAAATCAATTTGAGAAGTGTAAAAATAAAAATTATGTATATATTTTCTTATAAATTTAAAAAGGAAAACTATGCAAGTAGAAGTACAAAGGCAAATTATATATTATATTTTCTAGCAATTTCGTAATAATTTCATTTATTATAAAAAAATAATAAATTTATATATAATAGTTAACTTGAAAGTGAAAACTATAAAGAATGTAATCTTATTTTTAATAAAAATAAAATTAAAATGATTATCATGATAAACAAATAAATTAATAAAAAATTACCAATTTATCATAAAATATATTTGAGAAATTTAATATTCATTTTTTTTATTTTTATCACAAATTTAATCTTTCATGATATATATTCTAAACTCAATATTTTCTCATGATCAAATATTATAATGTCGAGAATTACTAACTATCACATTTAAAATTACTTATATTGAAAAAAAAAGATATTTTAAAATTATTTTAATATATTATAATAAATTTTACATGATAAATTTTATAATAAAAGATTAAATGTATATAGTTTTTTCATTTATAATATTTTTTGTTGTGATATGTTTAAATTTTATTAATGTTATTTAATTTTAATTTTTTTTATATAATTTATAAAATTTACTTAATACTTAGCATGATACGTTAAAAAATTAAGTTAGTAAGGATTAATTTAAAAGTATTTAAAAAAACAAAATCTTATAAAAAATTTGTTACGTGATCAATCTTGCCTGAAATACGTCATTAGTTTTATTACGTGATTATAGGCTTTCTTCCATTGTATTTAATTTATGATAGAGTTGCATCTCCTAGCTCGAAACAGAAGGCAATAAAATCTTAAGTTTTCAAATTCAGTTTATGTTGTCACATTTTCATCGTAACAACAGTAGATTTGGATTTTTTTTTCTTTCTCTTTTTTACATTTTAAATAAACTTATAAATTATATCAGATTTTTAAATAGGTCAAATCAAACCTAAAAAAAAAAAAGAGTCTATGACAGATAAAAATGTCAAACCAAATTTTATATTTTTAATTGAGATCAGATTTAACCCCAGCAAAATTTATTCTAACTTAATTTATTCTCAACCTCTATTTACCCGATATCAAACAAACCATGATGTTGATCATATAATCCATCTTTGAATCATTCATCTTGCATGCAAGTTTTGCTCAATGTAGCCTGAATTATTCCCCAACTGTTAATTCTCAACAACGTCTTTCTGACGACAATGTAAACCTTATAAAGTGGTATAAATATATTTATATTTATATTATAAAAATAGCGAAACTAAAAACAGATTTAAGAAAATAATCTTCAATTATTGTAAAAGAAACTTATATGCACTAAACTTATATTCTAACTTTAATTTTTATAGAGTTCTATTTATCATGTAATTTCAACAGACAAATAGTGAGATATAATATATAAATATTATATATCATAAATATTTGATATTTATATATTTTAGTTATTTAATGATAAAAATATTTAATCTAAAAATAGATCATATTAAATTTTTTCATAAAATAAAAATATTTTAAATTAAACCCTCAACTAATTAAACACATCTGCTTCTAAAATATTTTTTAAAAAATCCTATCAGACAAACACGCAACTGATGTAAGAGAATCACTTCACACAGCCCCAGTTGCAAGCACGCCATATAGGTCAACACCCCATTATCAAATATGTTCTCTCTATATTTACATAATTATTATACTTATTAATTTCTAATATGAACATGCAAGTCTTTGAAAATAACCACTACTTTTTATGTTGCTTCAGTACGAGGATAACCAACACCCTCACCACCGTGATCGGAGCTCAGATAGGATCATATCAACGTCATATAGAAAAACACCTATCAGCTAGGCTTCTTTTTAGATATTATTTTTCCGGTGAAAGTGTCATAGGATGTTGTTTTCCATCAACTCCTCTTTTCTCAACTAATCTCTCAACTTGATTACCAATGTCTTCATCATTATTAAAAGAAGGGAAAATGATGGAAAACAATAATTTATTATAATCCACTTTAGAAGTTATAATTAAAAAATGTAGATTTAGATTAGGAATTAGAACCATAGCATTGTTGTGTAACAAATGTTCTTAATTATGATAAAATGCTTGATTGTGTCAGTCCCTTAATCTAGAGAATGTCATCAAGCTAATGCAATTACTAATTCATTTATAGGAAACAGCAATGATATAGTTGGTCAGGTATGGTGATAATTAACTTAAAAAATTGAAACTACATGGACCCAAGCAGGAAAATTTCCGGGTCACACAGTTACCATGGAAGAAGAGCCATTCATCAGCTTTAGCTTTATCTTAGCTTTTGTGAATTCGTATCACATTGTACCCCTCTGGTTATAAAAAATACGTTACGAAATATCAACCAGACAATGGAAAATTTGTATAAACTAAGTATTTAATTACCACAGTATTTATTTTCAATTCAACAATAAGATACTATTTCCAGTTCAACCTGAGTTGTTATTTTATTTTTTAAATATAAATATTACTGTTTTTGTTTTAAAGTTAAGTTTTGTCTGTTTAGAAGATTGAATTATTGCCTAAGTGTGAATAAGCATTAGTCAGAAGAGAAATACAGCTTCACAGTTCACACATAAACTTATAAGAACACTGCCACATTTACAATATCAGGTGGTAATTTAGTTCTCTTAGATGTGTCTTCAAATCAAGTTTGGTCAACAAACATAACTTCTCCAACGTCAGGTTCTGTTGTAGCTGTTCTCCTAGATTCTGGGAATCTTGTGTTAACAGATATGTCTAATGATGCTTCTGCTTCAGATTCTCTGTGGCAGAGTTTTGATCACCCAAGTGACACGTGGCTTCCGGGTGGCAAAATTAAACTTGACAACAAAACAAAGCGACCACAACACAACACCTCACTTCATGGAAGAACAACGAAGATCCTGCGATGGGTCTTTTTTCTCTGGAACTATACCCCAAAGGAAGCACCTATTATTTGATTCTTTGGAACAGGTCTGAAGAGTATTGGACAAGTGGTACTTGGAAAGGACACATTTTTAGTTTAGTTCCTGAGATGAGGTTGAGTTATTTCTACAAATTCACGTTTGTGTCCAACGAGAACGAGAGCTATTTCACCTACTCCATGTATAACTCGTCCATTATATCGCGGTTCCTGATGGACGTCTAGGGGAAGATCAAGCAACTCTCGTGGTTGGATAATGATCAACAATGAAACCTGTTTTGGTCGCATCAGAGACAACAGTGTGAGGTATAAGCCTTCTGAATCTACAACAGTTATCTGCGGAAGATTGTGGCGAAGAAACTTTGTATGTCAAACTCGCAGTATCTGAGTTTCATGATGGTAAAAACAGTAACGGGATTATTATTGGTGTGGTTGTGGGAATGGTTGTTGGTATTGGGGGTTCTCTTGGCTATTCTTTTGTTTTTCGTAATTAGGCGAAGGAAGAGAATGGTTGGAGCAGGAAAGCCTGTGGAGGTTTCGTTGGTGGCATTTGGTTACAGAGATTTGCAAAATGCAAGGAGGAATATTTCTGAGAAATTGGGAGGAGGAGGGTTTGGTTCTGTTTTTAAATGATCGTTGGAAAGTATTAGAAGGAGAGAAACAGTTTTGAACAGAAGTTAGCACAATAGGGACAGTGCAACATTTAATCTTGTTAGGCTCTGTGGATTCTGCTCAGAAGGTGCCAAAAAAACTGCTACTTTATGTACTTAATTGGTGATCTTTTTTATATCTCCTTCTTTTTCTGATAAAAGAAAAACAGAAATACTTTTCAACTTACACTAATAACGTGATTTTACTATTTGCACCATGCAGTCGGTTGCAGAATGACCGACCTATTTAAGGTCAGGCCCAATACCCACTCTGACCCAAAAACAAAAAAAATCTCCTTCTTTGACAGAAAAGATCATTTGATTAATATCTTCCTCTTTCTCACTGGAAGAAGCCCTACTCTCTCTTTCTCTCAACTCTTTCTGCCTCGCTGGAAGTTGCAAACGTCTCTACCTCGCCGGAAAAATAAATTTGACCCTTCCTTGGAGTCGTTATAGCTTAGGCGCCCGGCCACCGCGATGTGTAATTGAAACAAATTTCTTTCTAATTAAACTGTTGTGGAATTGTGTCTTCAATTTTTCGTTAGAGATTTATTATAATAGTAAACAAACCTGTCATGCAAATTAATTAAGTCAAACTTTGGTGTTATAATCTCATTACGATTTCATTCGTCTAATTTTTTTTTTTTGTTCTTTGTTGTTTTTCAGGTTTGGTGCGTGAGGGGTTGAAGCTTTAAAAATGGCATTTTGTGTTCCTCTCTCATTCAACAATCCCAAACCAGGTTTTTCCTTAAATTCCTGCTTTGTTCTTGGCGAAACAACACCTTTATCCTTTTCTATCAATGAAAAACTAAAAACCCGTAAATACCTCGACAATGTCTCAGTTTCAATTTCTTGTTCCTCTGTCAAACTTGTGCGTGACCGTACACTTGATAAGCATGTTGTTATGAAGAACAAAACTAGGTTTGTTCAAAAGTTAAAAACTTTACTTCTCTCCAAACCGAAACATTATATTCCCCTTCACATTCTGTCAAAATGTCGGTCTTATCTTTGTTTTTCTAAGCCTCGTTCCATACTTTCTATGATCCATCGTTATCCATCCATATTTGAACTCTTCACTATCCCATGGCCACCCGCACCACTCAATGCAACCAAGTTACATCCTCAACTCTGTGTTCGATTAACTCCAGCTGCAGCTGCCCTTGCTGCTGAGGAATTGAATCTTCAATCCTCCATTTCCAACCTGTTGGCAACCAAACTCCAAAAGCTTCTTATGCTATCTTCGCACCACCGGTTGCTTTTGTCAAAATTGGTTCACTTTGCTCCAGATCTTGGTCTTCCTCCTAATTTTCGATCCCGGTTGTGCAATGACCATCCAGACAAATTCAAGATTGTTGACACACCCTATGGCCGTGCACTTGAGCTTGTATCCTGGGATGTCAACTTGGCAAAGCCTTTACTGCCTCCTGCACCCCCTTCTCTTGGTTTAATTGTTGACCGTCCTTTGAAGTTCAAGCAATTGAGACTTCGAAAGGGGCTTAATTTGAAGAGATGTCACCAGGATTTCTTGCTGAAATTTGAAGAAATGCCCCAAGTGTGCCCCTATAGGAACCCTGCTGAGGCTTTGGCCAGGGAATCATTGGAGGCAGAAAAGAGATCTTGTGCACTTGTAAGGGAGGTTCTTGCATTGACTATTGAAAAGAGGACTTTAATAGATCACTTGACACATTTCAGAAAGGAGTTTGGCCTACCAAACAAGTTGAGAGGACTGATAATAAGGCACCCAGAATTATTTTATGTGAGTTTGAAAGGGCAACGAGACTCAGTTTTTTTGGTGGAGGGGTTTGGTGAGATGGGTGACTTATTGGAGAAGGATGAGGTTTTATTCATACAAGATAAATGGATGAATTTGGCTAGGGAATCCAAGAGAATGAGACGAGAGAGAAGGAAGGGTAGGATTGACAAAGACATTGGCGGCACGAATGATACTGATCAAAATACTTATGACAGTGATGATGAATATGACGATAATATTGAGATCGATAATTTTAAAGATGGTTATGATGATGGTTTTGAGGATATACTTGAAGAGTTGGATTTGGAGGCTGAGGATGATGATCATAGAAACAAGTTTTTTGCCCAAAACAATAATGGAGAATTTTGGATTGCAGGACCTTTTCCTATTCAACATGGTTTGGATGAAGAGCAGACGAAACCTTGGTAGTTTTCAGTTTAAAGAACAGAGTTTTTCCCTACGCAAGTAAAGTGAAGCAATTTTCAAGTGGTAAATGATAGTTCCACATTGCATGTACCATACCATGATGGAGATACTGTTCTATGCTTGACTATTGTCTATTGTAGTTGAAAGATCATTCAATGTAAGATTGTGTACATAAGATAAGATTTAAGCACCAATTGATACATATTAGAACACAAAGGACTAAAACAGATGTTTCAAGGACTACAACCTCCGTAGAATAGAGAAAAAGGAATTCAGAGACTATACTTTTCATTCCTTCTACAGAATGCATACTCAACATCAACTTAACCATTGCCTAGGCTCTAACGGTTCACTGTAATTGCTGGGATTCCATGACTACCGCATACAATCCTAACAATATAATTAGCCTATGACACGTTCCATTGATACAACTTCATTGAGAAAACCTTCTACCCGCGAGCATACAAATCCTAGTCCTAGGTCTTCGTTTGTCTTGTTTAGGACCTCATGTTTTGTTTCCTTGCCTTCGGCATGGCCTTCTTTGTTGGGCCCTTCTTCAAAGCATAACTTCCTAACATTATCCAACTGTTTCAAAATTCAAAAATTTATCCAGAGAAACAAACAACATAAGAATCGGTGGATCCGAATGTCTGATGCAGGTTTATATGATACATAAATGTTACATGTGGTATTCAGTGCCAGCGCCACTTTCTTGTTTTCTCATTAGAATCTTCAACATTGTATGGAATCTTTAAAATAACGTTCGAAGACAAAAAAATGTGGATATACATTTAGCATTGCTCCAAAAAACCAAAAATAATAAAATACGACAGAGAAACAAAACCTAACAGACTAATGCAATAGGTAGCACAAACCGCTCCCCGGATCACCAAAGTGGTATCTTGTCTGAACTCACAAAACACGCCTCTAGATCCGGATCATATCAATAACTACAGTAACAACTATATATTATAGAGGCAAATCTTATTTAAAGTACTGCAACACACTAGATTGGGGCATTCTTTTAGCAAGAATTTGAACCTCGATTCTCGTTATGAAGAATTAGTCCCTTTCACTAGACACAACACAACTCTCATTGCTTACAGTGTCAATTGTATGAAATACTTTAATTGGATATGAAACCAACATGGAAAGACAATCTCATGATATAATCATACACCACATTACATTGATTACAACTACACTCGTATTAAAAAAAAAAAGATGCCATATTTTGTATCAGTAATAATTATGAAGAGAGACAGATGCGTCGTCCTAATTTTCTCCTCCCAAGAAAATGGAGCTTTCTGAAGAGATGTTACTTGTGACTTGAGAGGTCATTGAGGCATTGCTCTTCACGTGTGAACTCTAGGTGGAGCTTGAGTCGGTGTAGGAAATTAAACAAAGATTCTCCTAGTTGTCAACAGTCACTTGAAGAGATCTTGGAATGGGAGGTAAATTCACGTCTAGAAATTCGTCAAGGATATGAAGTACCTGACCCATGGTTGGTCGGTGAGTCTCATTTTCTTGGACACACCACGAAGCAACTTTTATTATCCTTGTCAGCTCCTCAATGTCAGCATTACCCTCCAAACTAGGGTCCAAAAGGTTAAGAACATTGCCACCTTGGACAACCACGTTTGCCGCCCAGGTAGGAAAGAAGGTATATTGGCCATCTTTACATGGCTCAGAGTTCCTCCTACCTGATACAAACTCAAAAAGCATCATCCCATAGCTGTACACATCAACTTTGGCTGTGATAGGCACCCCAGAAATCCATTCTGGAGCAAGATAGTTTTTTGTTCCTCTAACTCTTGTGAGGACCCTGCTTAAATCCCTTCCAACCAGCTTAGCTAGGCCAAAGTCTGCAACCTTGGGACAAAAATCAGCATCTAGGAGAATATTTTCTGGCTTTACATCACAATGTATAATGCATTCTCTGCACTTCTCGTGAAGGTAAGCTAATCCCCTTGCTGTTCCCAATGCAATTTGGTATCTCATTTTCCATTGCAACACCTTAGAGTTCTTGTTCTGGAACAGATGGAAATTCAAGGAGCTATTTGGCATGTAATCATAAACTAGCAACTTTTTGGTACCTTCAGAGCAGAATCCAGTGAGCCTAACAAGATTAACATGTTGTACCTTCCCTAATGTACTAATTTCTGTTCGGAAATGCTTCTCTGCCTGGCTAATACTTTCCAACTTCTTCACTGCTACCACACTAGAATCACCTAATGTTCCTTTGAAAACGGAACTAAACCCTCCTTCTCCCAATTTCTCAGAGAAATTCTTCGTTGCATTTTGCAAATCTCGGTACCCAAATGCCACCAGTGAACCTTCCACTGCTCCAACCATTGTCTTTCTTTGCCTAATTTTGACATACAGAAGAAGGGCCAAGAGAACACCAATGCCAAGAACCACGCCCACAACCACACCAATAATCATCCCAATTCTGTTTTTATCATCATGAAACTCAGATGCTGCAAGTTTGACATACAAAGTTTGTCCACTACTATCATCTTGAGATAACTGTTGCACATTCAGAAGGTTGCCAAACCAAATTGAACACCCGTTGCTATCAAATGCATAAGCTGTGCAGGAGCAGTTGCTCAAGCAGATTGATTCACATTCCCCTACATTCCCTGATCCCACAGATTGTGCATGGTAAGGTAATACCATGTTGGGAATTGCTAGGAACCTCTCCTTATCCCCGTTAAAGGGATTTGAATTCTCGCATTGCAACTTGGTTTTCCTCTGACACCCTCTTGAGCTATCCTCCAGATTCCAATCAGACAGTGACTTTGGCTCGAAACCTGTCAAGCAATTACAATACGGCATCGCGTTTTCAGTGCAGCTCCCAAACGCGCCACAAAAGGCATATACCTCACACTGTTGTCTCGGCTGTGACCAAAACAAGTTCCACTCTTGAGCACTTTCCAACCACGAGAGTTGCTTGATCTGTCCCGAGACATCCATCACCAGCCGAGATAAAATGGAAGAGTTATACAGGGAGTAGGTGAAATAGCTCTCGTTTTCGTTCGACACAAACGAGAAATTGTAGATATAATTCAACCTCATCTCGGGAACAAAACTGAAAATGTGTCCATTCCAAGCACCACTTGTCCAATACTGTTCAGACCTGTTCCAACGAATTAAATAAGCAGTGGATCCTTTGGGGTCAAGTTCCAAAGAGAATAGACCCGTAGCAGGATTCTCCGAGTTCTTCCATGAAGTGATGTATTGAGGTTTCTTTGTTTTATTGTCCAGTTTAATTTTGCCACCCGGAAGAAACGTATCAGTTGGGTGATCAAAACTCTGCCACAGAGAATCTGAAGCAGAAGCATCATTATGCCTATCTGTTAACACAAGATTCCCAGAATCTAGGAGGACAGCTACGACAGAACCTGACCCGGGGGAAGTTATGTTTGTTGACCAAACTTGATTTGAAGACCCATCTAAGAGAACTAAATTACCACCCGATATTGTTAACGTAGCAGTGTTCTTATCAGAGACTGGGTTGTCTCTATTTGCTACCCAAACAATTGTTTTTTGGCTTATCTTTTTGTACCACATGCCTATGTAATAGTTAGAGGAATTACCTGGCTTGAAGAAACCCAGTTCGAAGACCCCACCTTGAGAGACTAGAGTTTGATCCCGAGTTAGAGTTTGGCTTGTAGAGACGTTGGTGAGAGCTGCAAGAGAATTGTGGGTGAAGAAAGAGAAAAAGAGGGTGAGAAGAGAGAGGCAGAACCGTGGGTTTCTCATGTTGTAAGTGGCTCTGGCAATGGAGCAAACAAAGAAATAATGAGTGGAACAGGTCCAGCTCGTGGTGGAACGAAGAAGAGTGTAGTGTCAAGCCGCTGACTAACACAAACACAAACACGTCTTTTGGTCTGATTATTAAGCACTTTTGGTCATGTGAGAAACTTCCTGTGATAGTCGGTCAACAATCAGCAAGCTACAAAGAATTCATAATCGTTCGTTGATAATTCAACTCAATATATATTACTTTTTATATATTGAAATTTATAATAAATAAATATTTTTAAATATATAAATATCATTTTAAATTAATCTATGACTTAAACTATATATAAAGGTGATATAAGGTTTTATTGTATATATTTTTGTGCTTTATTTTATACTTGTATGTTACTATGATGCACAAGAGCATATTGTTGTGTTTTAAAACTTTTAATCTGTTATTTTAGTTTATATTTATTATATAATATTTAAGAACTATAAATATTAAAATAGAATAATGATTATAAATAACTAGCCTAATTTAATATATTATATTTGATAATAATAAGTTACAAAATTTAAAAAATTAAAGTTAATTATAAAAATATTTTTATATTATTATCCAATTTTATAAAAAATTGAAATTAAGATAAACACATTTGTTTTATTTTTTATATTTATTATGTAATCTTAAAAGTACAAATTCAAATTGATTTTTCTTTTAACTTGGTTTTTACACAAGTTCAAAGTTGTAAATTGTATAAAAAAAAAATCCTAAATTATAGAATTGGTTACTAACTCTATATAACAACCCATAAATAAAGAAAGATCAAACTAATTCTAAAATAATTTCATATTAAATTAAGACATAATCCAGATTAGTAGATTTATATTTGATTGAAAGTAAATAAACTTAGATAATTTAATTGTGATTTATTTATTATTTTATTTTATAACCTTTATATTTTAAATGTGATTTTACATATAAATTATTTTGATTTGAAGTGTTAATTTGATGCATTAAATGCAAAATCATATTGTCAAAACCTTAATTTCCTTTTTAATAGATCGGAAGAGCACAC
>JAMLFT010000680.1:0-37978 GCA_026544285.1 Pachyrhizus erosus | reverse complement strand
TAATAGTATTAAAAATATAAAAACTGTTTAAAACATAATATACAATATAATAAACTAAAATATATTAATCTAAATAAAACACAATATTTGATATTAAACAATATAGGATATAATAATAAAATGATAATAATAACAACTAAATAAAACAATTTATAATACAATAAATTAAATAATAGTAATAACAATTGATAAATATAATAAGAAGAAATATATATAATAAGTAAAAAAATATTTAAAATATTATCAAACAAGTACATATATTGTATATAATACAAACTATATGTAAAAAAAATTAGAAAAACTACATACATACATATATATGTTAAAAATTTTCAAAACAATAACCCAAAAACTAGAATAGCGGTCATCCCACTACTGCTATCCCATATAGCATTTGCAGGGAGTGGCCGCTCTGCGCCCCTATCCGCTATTGACTACTATGTTCTGAGGTATTTTCTCACATGCATTATGCTATCTACACTTGTCCATAAGAACTCTATGCATAACTATTAATTATTTTATTTCCAGTGCACTTTCAGAAGTGCCAATGTCAAAAGCAGTTGCTGGAGTTCGTGTTGGTCTTGTTGGTGAAAAGTATATAGTAAATCCTACAACTGAGGAGATGGAGCACTCTGAGTTGGACCTCTTGCTGGCTGGCACAAATAGTGCAATATTGATGATAGAGGTAAAACATTATCCTTTCTTGTGAACAATAACTTGTTAGGAATATGCCAATAGACTGATAGAGCATGTTCAATAATTGTTTGTAACTTGCTTTCAAAATAAAATCATGGATGTATAGCTATTTTAATTTTTGGGAAATAGAAAATAGAAAATAGAAGACAGAAGATTTTGTGAATGTAATAAATATTATCTTTCCCTTCATACAATACAATCATTTTTTTTCTGTATATTCTTTGCTGTAGTGTTTTTTCTTAGTTACTCTGATAAACTCTGATATCACCCTCAAAGGAAGAGCCAAGAGGTAAATGAGATAATAAATAGGCTTGGCATGTTTTGATGACAGAATACATATACGATAGTACCAATTATCCTCATTCCTGCTGTTGCAACCAGCTTGCCAGCTTTGGATATTAATTATTTTCATAGCCTGGAAATGGCTTGGAAACAATTCAGAGTTTTAAAATTTGTCTCCTCTCAACATTCTCATTCAGTTTCAAATTGACATAAAAATAGGATATCACAAATTAAGATAATTGTGAATTGCAAAATTAAGGGGCTTCCATGAAGGCCAGCTGAGTGACCTTTCAGAGCTGGGCTAGTTACTCTGCTGAATGCCTCCACAATAGCAATTAACATTGAGAATGAATATGCCTTGGTATAGTGCCTTGGAAGTACTAAAAACCTAAAAGGTACTGAGGTTTAACTGAAGATTTACATGTGGAATAGTACATTAATTTTGAATCAAATTTATTTGTGAAAACAATTCTATGATGAAGGTCTACATCGTAAGTCAAATAATTGGGATTTGAAACCTCTAATTAACATGTTTGCAATCCTTATCCAAATCAAGTACTTGCAATCTCAACTATTATGAATTTTACTGAACTGGCACCAGCACCTGTCAGCAGAGAACACCAAAATTTTCCTACTCTTATAATTTTCGGTATTTTGAAAGCCAAGAACTGTCACCACTTTCAGCTGTGTTATAGTCAAATTTCAGGAATCTGCACTGGCTGGTATAGAAAAATGCCGATGAAATCATATCTATCCGGATTCTAAAATCTGTCATCATGATTCTTGAAACTTTTATGGTTGTACTTTCATACTGGCTCAACTGGCTTAAATTTTTATTGCAGGGCTATAGCAATTTTCTTCCAGAAGAGAAGTTACTTAAAGCTGTAGAAGTTGGTCAGGTTGTTGCTTTACAGTACTATGTGGATAAACTTACCAATCATTAATACATTTAATGAATTTTCTTTTCCTCCACTAAAATCATATGCACATGTTATTTAAAATATTATTTGCACTGCATCATGCAACACATTTATTTATGGCTGTTTAATATAGAGCACTGAAAGCAAGGAGTCAGCAAAATTTTGATCTCTAGAAATATCCTTATCCTTAACTCCTTGCAAATGTAACAACAACAATAACAACAGAGCCATATCCCACTAGGTGAAATCAGTTACATGGATCACATGATGCCATTTGGCACGTTTAAAGATCAAAATTTCCGGAATATTATTTAGCTTGAGATATCCCTTGACGATTTCCTCCAACGTCCTTTTTGGTCTCCGTTTTCTCCTTTTCATAAGACAAAATCATATAATCTACTTTTCTAACTGATGCCTTTTGTGGTCTTCTTTGTACATGCTCAAATTACCAAATTACCTTAACTGATTTTTTGACATTTCTTCCTTAATAGGTGCTATACCAATCTTTTCCCATCTATAGTCATTTTGTATTCTATCTTTTCTTGTATGCCACACTTTCTTCTTAATATTCTCAGTTTTGCTTTTCCCACTTTTCTCTCATGTTGCCCCTTTAAAGCCTAACATTCTCAGTTTTGTATGATTGATCCCATATATTCAAACTTTGAAACCTATGGTATGATATCTTCTCCCATTTTTACTTTCGTTTCAAATTTCCCTTGTCTCTTGCTAAAATTGCAATATGTATACTTTTCCTTGTTCCTACTTATGTGAAAACCCGTTGTTTCCAAAGTCTGCCTCTAGAGTTCAAGCTTATTGTTAATTGCTTCCCTTGATTTCTCAATGAAGACTATATCATTCACAAAAAACATGCAATTAGGGATAATTTTTATGTTCCTGATAAGTACGTCTAAGACTAGATTAAACAAGTAAGAACTTAAGGTAGGGCCTTGATGTATGTCCTTGCAAATATAACAATGTTAAAATATTTCAAAAGAACCTTTTTGCCGCGTACATCTATCTATGTTGTTAAGACCTTCAAATCATTTTTCCTTGGTTATTATTGCATTGAGCATTTAAATTTTCACTATAAATGCTTATATGGTGCAAGAGTAAGCCACTTGCCTCCTTAACAGGTTTTGTTTTAATTTTAGTGGGATTGACATGCTTTACTTTATAGACATTCCCATTTTTGTGTCATCTGTTTTCTTTTATAGTTTATGAACAGCTCTGTGCTTAATTGCCAATGTATCATTTTTGCCTGTTGTTTACTGTCAGGATGCAGTGCGGGCAATCTGTAATGAGGTAGAAGCTTTGGTTAAGAAGTGTGGGAAGCCAAAGATGTTGGATGCCATCAAGTTGCCTCCTCCCGAACTTTATGAACATGTTGAAGTATGCTCTTTGCTAACCTTTATCATTTTCTGCTATTTGTTTAGTCCAAAATTTTTGCATTATTTCTGATTTGTGAATGTCTATTCTCCCCTTAACAATTCGTACATTACTTGATAGTTCCACAACAGTTTGTATAATACAACAGGTTGTTGTTTGTTTGGACAATATTCACAGGATTAATGCTATTGACTTTATCAACGAAATGGCTGAGAAAATCCAGCTACATAGATCAAAATAGGACCGAACAGCAACTGTAACACAGTATTCCATGTGGGCAGGAATAACAGCCAAGCATAGGAGAAATCGCCAAGCTATAGCAAGTTAATCATATAGAGGCAAACAGCAAGAATGCTGAGACCAAGCAGCAATATCTCAGCCAAATTAGGGGGTTCTGACAAGTAGAATGAGTCTGTTGAAATTATAGGGCTTAGAGTTTAGGTATGGCAGGAGGATTAAAAGGAAAGTAGGTTCTCAATATTATTAGAAGAGTATTGATTTGTTGTTTATATAATACAAATATCTTATCTATACTAATGATAATTATGTCTACTTCTAATGTGGCAAGGTCGTCAAAGGTTTAAGGCACCCTTAAGAGGCTGATGGCTTTTAACAGCTTTAGGTGAGAAGTAGGGAACCAAAAGGCACACCCGTCATGGAAGATATGTGCCAATAATAATAATAAAATCTTTTGCTAACCCATGTATGCATCTCTTTTTTCTACTCTTACAACTCTGCATTCTGTTGTCATTGTGCTGTGGAAGTAAAAATATATATATATATATATATATATATTTAATTTGTTTGGCTAGTGCCACTCCTGACAGTGCCGAAAGATGACTGTCCTTGAATCAGAGTTATCAGTGGCAGGAAGTGGAATAGTGCTGTCAAGTTGTGGCAGGTGGCTGCTACAGGTGCTTTAATTGCACTGTGTTTATTGGCTGTGGTCACTGTGCTCTATCACAGCCACTATAGTGGAAAAATGTGGCTGTTGTGGTCACTATGATGAACAGGGGCCAAAAACCTTAGTTTTCCCTTGATTTAAGTTTGCAAACCATTTTTCTTGGGATATTCTCAAGATCTAGCTATGGTGTTGTTGTGGTCAGCTGTTCTGCGCTGCTATTGTAGGTTGATTACTATACTATGAATTAAATTGGGTCCTCAAAACATGCCAGTGAAGCCCACTAGAGTTTCTCTATTTGACCTCATTCAGGAGGCAATTCCTACTCCTGCTTTATACCAAAAACTTGCTGTTGAAACTCAAGCTGAGATTCTGGGAGGACTTTGGAAGGATGCAGTGTCTCTTATACATCTCTGGACTCTGGCCAGATTTATCAGTTTCATGATGTCATTGGGATCACTGATCATGCAATTGCGCTCTGCAGTTAACTTCAGTCTTCGTCCCCCTGCTCCAACTTGTTTGTGCAGGAGAAATACCCTATGAACAGTTCTTCTAGAACACTAGCATGTTATGATACTGTTATTTGGTGTGGAGTTTTCTTGTGTTTATTTTGAAACATTTATGAAATCATTTTTGCTCATCTGTTGCTATTGATAGTTTGTTGTGTGTCCATGTGTGAGAGGAATGTGCTTTTACTTGGTTAAATATTTTCTTAGACAAGATGATGGAATACTTTATTAAATTGATTTGTTGAATATGGTGGTTTAGATAGAAACTGAAGAGAGTGGGAATGTGCAGGAAATTGCTGGTGATGAGTTAGTAAAAGTTCTTCAAATTAGAAACAAAATACCCAGAAGGAAAGCCCTTTCATCATTAGAAGAAAAGGTTCTGATGATACTCACAGAAAATGGGTTTGTCTCGAATGATTCAACACTGAGGAGTAATCCTGAGACAATTGCAGAGATTCTTGAGGATGAGGACGAAGATGAGGAAGTAATTGTTGATGGTGAAGTTGATGAAGGTGATGTTCATATAAAGCCAACTCCACGCAAACCAGCCCTTTTAGTAAGTACTATTCTTATTTCTAAGTTTATTTCTCTCTTTGTTTTTAAATGGATTATAAAGTGATGCATATATGGTTATCTTAGGCTCAGTGCTCCCTGTTCAGGTTATTTTTTAAGGATGTTTCTTGGCCAGTCATGCAAACAGACTGGATTTCACAAACGAGTTCATTTTTCTTGTCCTCTTTTATGTTTCTGTAGTTACTCTGTAGCCTTAGGAGGTTTAATCCCATTTTTTCTCATTTCTTTTTCTTAATGAATTCTTTTCTAAACAGAGGTGATGCATAGAGGTGATATACTTGTTAGAACTGCAGCATAAAATGTTTTTGTTATTTCTTCTATGCTTGTGTGCAGGAAGCTCCTCAGCATATCTGTTGATTAAAGGAATGCAAAAATTTCCGAAAGGAAGTTTGCCGGTAGGAGGTTATTTCAGAATGCAGAATGCGTTGTTACTTGATGTTATTAAGGCTAATTCTACTAAAAATGTTCTCCTGTAACATAATTCTTCCCAATGTTTTTGTTAAGGAATATAATAAAACCATTCACAACTTCACCTAACAACTTAAGCTTTTGGGGCAATTGGGTATGACATGGTATTAGATTTCAAAACTCGTTGACCTAGTGATCATAGGCTGTATCCTTGCTGCTCCTTTTTTTCCAAATGGGTTGGTTCATTTTCTAAGCTTAAAGCTCAACAGGTTCTTGGATGAGGTGGCATATTAAGAGACAAGAAAAAACCCATGGTAGTCAAACCCGAGATTCTACTCCAACTCAGAAAAGGGTCATAAAATTGTAAACTGTGAAATTATAACTCAAAACGTAAGATTCTACAAGATTTATAAAATCAATATATATGCATATAAATACTTATATATGCATCTAACATAGTAAAAATATGATAAAAGAAACACTTATACCACACATTAAATGCTTAAATTAAGATTAAATTCATAACTAAGTGTAAGAAAGTTAATGACTAAACAAACTCCATACAGAATTCATAAATGAGTAGGGGTCTGGTTGTGGTGGTTCATGCAGAAGAAGGGGAATAGTTTGCGAAATTGCAAAGTAAGGTTTAGGGAGAATGAGGGTTTGTGCAACAAATTGGAAAATTTGATTCTTGAGTGTTAGATCAGAAAAAAAAAACTTAGTTTCGGGGCTTGGGGATTCAAAAGCCCAAAAAAAAAAAGTGAAATTTTGACCCAAAAAAGGTGACTAATTCAGAATAGCATGCACTTGCCACTCCTACGATTTCACAATTCTGCACGACGAATTCTGCAATTCTACCTTCCACCGATTTTGAGTGTGGACTTGCGCGGAAATGTCAACCAGAATTGTAGAATCTACAAGTCAACACACGATTCTGACTACAATGAAAAAACCATTCATGTGCTTTCATTAAACAGCATAAGCTTTTGAGATGTGCACGATCAATTTATGTTTCTGCTGACAACCTGAGGATGATTAGACAAGCTACATATTACCATTTTGGAGGACTTAATAAATTAATGTAACTTTAACAGTGAATGACTTAGGATATGTTTGATTCTAGGCGTATTATTTTATTTCCAGGAGTACTATGACTATGACTAAGAATGTTATTTTCAGATAAACTAAAAACATGTTTAGTAAGAATTTGATATTTCTGGAAATATTTTTCAAAATTCAAATGATAAGAGAAAAAAGGTGGGGTGGAAATAGAAGTTAATAATTGGTTAGTAAGATTAACTTTCAATCTTCTCATGGGAAAGCAATGTACCCACTCAAAAGAAATCAAGCAAAACATATAAATGCTACTTTCTTGTGAATCAACAATATTTAGGAATATTTTTTATAAACAGAATATGAGAATGTCATATTCCCAAGTTCACTTTTGTAGGAATGAGTTTACAAACCTTATAACAAACGCATCCTTGGAAGATTCTCATTGCAAAAGTACCCATATCCAGGTTTAGAGTATTAGTGTTCATACTGAGAAAGCAAGCGAAAGAGATAGAATTGAAGTGAAAAGACAAATAGAAGAGAAGGGAAGGATGGGGGGAGAGTAATGTCTCAATAATATTCTAACTGATGTTGAACCTTGTGATGGATTTTACCATTCTAGTTTGGTTGGAAAGTCCCACATTGCATTCATCAATTATTAATCTTAGAATTTGGACCAAGGGTCTAACTCAACTCCATGAAAAGGTGAGAATTGTCCAAACCTTATAGGACCTATGTTAGCTTTATCTCTAGTAGATGTAAGATCTCAACACCTCCCACATCCAAGACTGGACATCTAGAGTATGGAAAAATGGTAGTGGCCCAATAACAGATCTAGGATAGACTCTGATTCTATTTTAAAATTTGGATTTAGAGCCTAACTCAACTTCAAAAATTGCATTGTAAGGTAAGGGTTGTCCAAATCTTATAAGGACTACATTAACTATATCTCCAGTCAATGTAGGATCTCAACTAGGATGTAGTTTATATACCTAAGGGCTATTTCACTGAAGGCATGAAGATATCCTTTCTCCAGCTTCAGCAATCCTAGATTGAAATGTGTCCAACAATCTATCAATTTCACTTTTCAGAGTTACGACATACATTGTATGATGCTCATGTTGTGATTTTCTCAAAGAAGCATGCTGAACTCAATTTATGCTCGTACTACCAATATATATATTTCCTCTTTTTGGTGCTTTGCTTGTGATTGTTTAGGGGGATAACCATTGTCAGTGCAGATATATTGGCTTTGCTACACTCTTTGCCTCTTGGGCTTTGTTTTCATTAAACTTCTCTGTTTAGGATGATACCTTACTGTCTCTTGTAGCATTTCATTAATGATGTTTTATCCTAGTATGGGTCGATTTTTTCTTGCAATAGACATTATGTTCTTTATAATTTATTTGTGTATTTGAATTGTTTAATTTTATACTTTCTTCCTTGATTCATGTAGAGATGATGCCCTGTCCTCTTGTATCCCTATTGTTCTGAATTCATTTGGTTTTACTTTCTAACACATATCTATTTGTTTTCTCACTTTGTACAGTTTTCTGAGGTGGATGTGAAGTTAGTATTTAAGGAAGTTACATCAAAATATTGGAGGAAGCGTATAGTAGAGGTATGAATACCTATAATAAAATAATTAAGATTACTATCCAACATAATTATACAAGTGTGGTTTTTTTGCTATCTTTGGGAGACTTTTGTCAAATAGTGTCTGAATTTCTGTTTTCTTCATAACGGAAAAACTCATTCACTAGAGTTGAAAGTTTTAGTTATGAGCCTAAGAGAATAATCTGATAATTGTGGCAAACACATCTATGTTAGTCTTTTTGGAAGCACAAATGGAACATGTATTCCTTCAAAATCTTAAAGGATTACTGTTCTCAACTGTTGAAATTTAAACTTGTAAGATTATTCCATTCCATGCTATCAAAATGCATCAATTATTTCAATTGACAACGAGGTAGGAAATGCCCAACTATTTATCATGAATTTGCTATGGCAAACACCAGTCCATTTGATATTAAATTATTTTTGGGCTTGCATGTTAAACAACTAAAGCAATTGGTGACATGGTATTAGATTGAAATGGTCCTTGTTGCCTGTGCTTTTCTAGCCTAATCATGACATGGCATGTTTGGTGTAAAACTATTCCATGTTATGCACCTAACTTATTACACTTTTAGTTTGAGTTCTAACAAAGAAAAGGCATTATCAAGTAAATTTACCTTTGTACTTCAACTCATAGACTTGCACTTTGTGACACTCTATCTCCAAAAGCTTTATTTTTAATAAGGTTGTGGAAAATAAATAAAACATGCATGGAAATAATGACTTATCAAAAACTTTTTACAAGTAAATGGTTCACATTCTTAAACCATGTAATCATCCATGCATATAATATATTTATATAAAGGTAAATCATAAAAATTGATACTTTAAAGACCATACATTGTGTAAATATTTAACATGACAAAGAAAGAAACGTAAGTATATAACCCTGCCTCGATGCCACAACTATCATAACACAAATCCTAATACTAAAAATGTAAAGTAAACATATGAGGCTAAGCCTATCCTCTGTCATCATGCTCAACACTTCGCTGATTTTCATCTGCAAGTAACAATCAGTCAAAACACATATAACATGAATAGCAACAAAGGAAGGGAGTGAGAATCATTCTCACATCTGTATAAATCATAACGTAAGTAATAAACAACATATGTACAAACATAGGTACCACCCATAAAATCACACATTGATTACATAACTCATCAGTCCAATTAATTGATGCACATGTAATGCAATTTTCTCTTGACTCTACTTCATATGCCATGTGACATTAACTTTAACTCATGAAATATTCCAGGAGTAAACATCTATCCATAAAAAGTTTTTCGATGCCCGATGCTTTCAGTATAGATTACACTACCTAAAATGATATTTACCCAATGGCTAGTTAGGGTTATCCAACTTTGTAAGTAGGTTTCAATTCATAGGAGCAATATGAGCCATTGGAACTTCCATTCCAAGTCTCAAAAACCCCCAAAGTCCAGGCTAAACTTGTCATAACCACCACCATTTGGCTTATGTTTATTTCACTCTAACGTAAACTCTCAAATATTATGATGCATGTCACATACTTTTGATGCACACAATGGTTTCACTGAACCTTAAACCACACTTAGGCGAGCCTATCTTTGCCCCACATAGACTTGGTCACTTATAGTTAGAATACTACCTAGGCTTTTTATCACCATCCCATAAGGTTACCTGTCTTAATGACATTTAACCTCATCTTATAATTCGCACTCATAAGCACAATACTCATATTATCTATTATATTAGATTAACTATATGCAATACATTCAAGGTGTCATCAATCATAAGTCACATAAGCATGTAATTTAGGTAAAGCACTTACACATCCATACTACCTCATACTCTTATGCAAGGCTTAATTTTTGCTTGAATAAGTAAGAAAAACACTGTTACTCTATTCTCTTTATCTCTCTCACTTTAGTGAAGGCATATGCTTACTTGAGTGACCCTCTTACAAAGGCTAACTTAGCCTCTGTCCCTCTTTCTCACTTAAGCAAGGCTTCTTGTTCATTTAAGCGAGTCAACACTTCTCCCTCTGTACTCACATTTGTTGAAGTGAAGTGCCTTTCCTGGTTAAGTGAATAAACTCATTGCCCTCTATATTCACTTTTGCTTAAGTGAATCAACTACTCTATTCTCACTTTTGCTTAAGCAAGACACCTTACTTGCTTAAGCAAATCAACTTAGAGACTCATATGGTCTTAGTCCCTTTAAGTGAGCTAATCCACTTGGTTAAGTAATTTCCTCTAGAGACATCTACTACCTTTGTTGCCTAGTCGCTTAGATGAGGCTTCTTACTATCTTAAGTGAAACTGCAATGACAATGCATTGTGATTTTGGGTTCTTACAAACCCAATTTCTCCCAAATTACTCTTAGCCTCTTCAAACCCTCAAAATGACTTAAAAGTTATCCTAGCTTTCATAGCAAGCCAAAAACCAACATGAATCAACAATCAATTATACAAAAACAAGCTTAAATAAAAACTTCCTAATTAATGGGTTAAGGGAAAAAACCCACTAGACACACACAAGGCCAATCATTAACTTATTAAAATGTGTACATTAAAACTATTTTATTTCTTACTCATTAATATAAAACCAAGTTGACTTTTTAAATTAATAACCAAAAATATTATTTATTTAATTAGTTATTAAAAATATTTTCATAACAATACATATATTTATTTAATATTAGGAAAACAAATATTGGGGTGTTACACACTTGAGAATGTTGATGAGCATTGGTTCATTTATCCTTTAATGAAAATTGATAAATTTCAATTGCTTCATCTATGGAGCTTTATGACAATGCTTACTGCATATGTGGATAACTTGTCTTTTTCTTTCATATATAAATGTGTTTTCACATAAGGTTAAGAACCTTGAGAATATTGCTTTAGTGTATATCCCACTCAGCTGAAAATGTACATTTATATTTTAGACTATACTAGAGTACGAAGGACAAAAAATAGATACTATATAGGCTGTCTCTTTGTGTCAAGAGGCTACAACAGAGAGAAAAGATACAGAACAGCCTTTTTTAATAAAAAATAATACAAAACTACATATACTAATTTAACACTCCCTCTTAAGCTGAAGCATATAGATTGTATACTCCAAGCTTGGAACATATGAACTGGATTTGAGGCCCTCTTAAGGATTTAGTAAAAAATATGCAATTTGATTATTTGAGCTAACAAAATCAGTACTAATTTCCTTGGACATCAACTTTTCTTTGACAAAGTGGCAAACAATCTCTATATGTTTAGTTCTTTCATGAAACATTGGATTGGAAGAAATATGAAGAGCTGCCAAATTGTCACAATATAGCCTCATTTATTGGATTTCACAAAACTTTAACTCTTGCAGAAGTTGTTTGATTCACACTAATTCACAAGTGGTTGTGACCATAGCTCCATAATCTACCTTTGCATTGGACTGTGCAACAATGTTCTGTTTCTTGCTTTTCCAAGAAATAATATTGCTTGCAATGAATACACAATACCCAGTGGTAGACCTCCTGTTTATGGGGCATCCTTCCCAATCAACATCACAATACCTAGAGATTTGGGTATTTCCTTTATCTTCATATAACAATCCCTGTCGTGGAGCCTTTTTAATATATTTGAGAATGTGAATCACAACATTCAGTGATCAACATGTGGAGCTTGCATGAATTGACTAACAACACTAATTGCAACAGATGTAAATGAGTTTTCCAACCAACCTTCTATATCTTTCTGGATCTTAATATGGTTCACCTTGAACTGCCATTAATTTTTGATTCAGATCTATAGGACTATAAATGGATTTGTAATTAGTCATGCCTGTTTCCTCCAAAATATCAATAAAATACTTTCTTTGTGAGATACAATGCCTTTCTTTGATTAAGCCACCTCAATACCAAAAAAATATTTAAGGCACCCAAGGTTTTTAGTTTGAAAATGATTAGATAAATGCTTTTTCAGCTGGAAGATTTTAGCAACATCATTCCCTGTGATCACTATGTCATCCACATATACAACAAGATAGAAACATTTCCCAGGAGAGGTGTGACAATAAAAGACTAAATGATCTGCTTCACTATATTTCAAGCCAAAACCTTGTACAATATGACTAAACTTTCCAAACCAAGCTCAAGGAGATTGTTTGAGCCCATAGAGAGATCTATGCAATTTGCAAACTAAACCAGACTCCCCCTAAGCAATAAACCTAAGAGGTTGTTCCATTTAGATCTCTTGTTCTAACTCACCATGAAGAAAAACATTTTTGATATCTGACTGATGGAGAGATGAATGAGAAATGATAGCCATAGCAAAGAAGAGCTGAATGGTAGTGATTTTGGCCAGTAATGAGAAAGTATCACCGTAATCTTTCCATCTCTTTTTTAATTCTTCATTCAATCAATCAAGGTTTGCAGAACTGTTATTTGCTTGATAGCATAAGTGCTTTACTGATAAGATTCCACAATTATAACACTGATTTTATTTAGTAAATACTGAGCCAGGGCTTGACCAGAGCATAAAGCTCCTACAGAATGTTTTACAAGAGACTTTCTACTAGACACTCAAGAAAGTTAATTACACAAAAATCTGCCTCCCTATTTCCTAAGTTCTATATTGTATAGCACATCTTAAAAATCTGCCATATTCCCTAACAATAACTGCCTCATAGAAGTTGTTGCACTATATGTTATGAAAATTACTGTCATAGTAATTGCCACACTCCTAACTATAACTGCCTCTACATTCTGAAAATTTATGTCATAATAACTGCTATACTCCTAGCAATAACTGTGTCATGGCAGTTATTGTACTCTATGCCCAGGCCTGGAGTTAACTCTCCAGATGGGAGGTCTGTTAGTACTTTGCATTCTCTGCTTGTATTTCATTTTCTGATATGTCTGGGCCTTGGTATCCGTCATTGACACAGTGTCTGATATGGAATACATACACTCATATCATGTTACACCTGTATCATCATTGTGACAGAGATGTTCATATAAATTTTTTGTTATTCATCATTTGATTCATTTCCAGTTTAGTCATTAGAAGATAATGCAGAAGCATTGCTTATTTAAATGTCAACATATGTATTTGGATGCTAAAATTGCTGATAAACCTACCTATAGTGACTTTAAGGGGATATGGATGCTGTTCACATTCTTTGGAAAGCAAAATGATGTTGCTCTGGTTTCTAGATATGATAGTGCTTTAAGACTTGTTTTCCATGGTGCTTATTCAATGACTTTCCAGCTAGTTCCTAGGATTTCTTGATCGAAAGTATTTTAAGCAATTAACTAGGCCATACCTATAACTTAAAGTTCTACTTATGAAACATGTTGTAAAACAATTCTTGCACTCCCTTTTAATATCTTAATCTTTTGGGTTGAGTTTTTGTCCTTGTCAAAAGGAATATAACTTTTTATGTATAATTTATGTAAGTTTGAGTAATTGTAATTGTAACAATGATGCTGCAATCCTTAGAAGCCTATCTGCATGATGAATTACCAAACTGAATGGATCCATGTTTCTTGATTTCTTTTCTGTGTATGTGACAGGGGGGGAAAAGGAGTGATGGGCGAACACCTGAGGAAATACGTCCAATCAACTCGAGATGTGGCCTATTACCTAGAGCACATGGAAGTACACTTTTTACAAGAGGCGAGACACAGGTCTGAGCCAACTTTATTTGTTTATGCTTTTGATGATATCTGTTGGTGTCTATATATGCTTGTGCAAGTCACATTACCTCTTTTATTTGTTAGTTTTATTATAAGGGAGATAGAATGATCAAATACAAAGGAGGAACAAAACTAATAATGCTAATTCTATGGACCTTTAACACTCTTGACGTTTAAAGTCTCCATCTCATATGGTAACCAACTTTGATATAATCTAGAAACTAGTCATTGGAACTGTGTGTTGATTACTCAGGCTATTACAAGCCTTAGAAGGATGAAATTCTATAGTCTCAGGTTTGGTGATGACGGAATAGTATATTATCTGTTGACCCTTGTGTACAATTTTTGCATAGAGCACTAGATCTAGTAAGACTTCATATACATATTTTTTAGGGTACATGTAATAATTTATACTTATTTTTCAGAGGTATACCTTGTTTAACCTGCTACTCTTGATTGCTGTTGGAACAAAAAAAAACCTCCTTAGGAGAAGTTTGTTTCTCCAAATTGCTCTGAGAGTGCTATACACTCCAATTGTCATGTTTTATGAAGCTTCTACTGGTAGAAACATGTGTTTTCATTCTGACTTCACCCAAAATTGTAATGGTATGTTTCTCCATGATTAGTTTTGGGTCTCGTCACTAGTCTTTCCATGTTGCCCCATTTTTTGCAATTTGATGCATATGAACATCTCATGATTATTAAAACCCATCAATAATTTTCTATTTTTGTACTTTATTCAGTGTTTGATTTTCAGTACTTCAGTGATATTTATATCTGCATCTTGAGTGATAAATCGGCTTATCTGGTTGGCAGGCACTAGCAGTTGTTACACTTGGAGATAAACAAATGGCTCAAAGAATTGACAGTCTTGATGGTGTTGATGAATTCAAGAGGTTCTATCTGCAGGTCTCTTTAGAACTATACTACTTTTATGTTGTTTTATATTTGTATGGATGTTACCCATTCTGAGAAATCTGAGCAATGTTTGAAAAACCCAACTGGACTGGCTGGCTTGACTTGTGAACCAGTTGTTTGTCAAGTTTAGTTCATTATTAGAGTTGCAGATGCCAAAAGCCAAGCAGGTCTCTCAGTTGATGACTTGGCACTGGCTGCATCAATTGCTCCATGACACCATCAAAATAAATGCCTAAGCCAGGAGGAATCAAGTCTTGTGCCCTTTAGTTAAGTGGACATGGTGGCAACTGCTAAGCCATTTGGTTCTGCTGGGGTTATTAGAGCAGTGCTTTATTTTTCTTTTATACTCAGTTTTGCAATGTTATGTTTATATTATTTAAATTATATGGCTTTTAGATATTGGGGAAGGGGAAGAGATAAAAGAAATGAAACACTGAATTGATGTTAAGTATTAACTGAGATTTATTACAATGCATTGCTATATTCATATTTGTTACACTGTACTGATATATTCATAAAACTTAATGAACTAATCCTTATTTATATTAGTCATTTTTAAAATTTGGGTTTAAAGTGTAACTCAATCCTACAAAACTGGCTTGTTAGGTGAGGATTGTCCAAGTCTTACATGGTTACCGGAAAAAAATTTCACTTGTGGCAGTTGGTCCACCAGGCATACACCAAATAGAATTATCTTCAGTTTAGCTTTAGATACCATGTTGTGAATGAGATGAAGAGGAAATCCGAGACATGATGAAATCCAAATGTCAAAATTACAAAATAGTGGCTTCATTATATAGACAGAATGTAATAATTGAAGCAATTATAAGATATGGTTAGCTAATTTACCTTATTATTATTATCACAATTGTTTTACATAGTAATTTTTCCAACTACATAATTCTAAAGTAATTGTGAAAATTTTAAGATAAGCATTTTATTTTTGAGATTTAATTAGTTTCAATAAGGCTATATCATTTTGAAGGAGTTGTTTCCATAATTAAGGAAAATCAGTTCTGAAGGAGAGTTTTTTTTTTTTTTTTTTCATTTTAATATATATATTTTTTCATTTTTCTTTCTTATTTATGTATTAAACCAACCACCTAATCATGATTTTAATATATATAATTCTAAAAATGAATTTTCTTTCATTTTTCCAACTAAACCACATAATATGTCTATAACCTTGTGGTAAAATTTTATAATGGTGATTGGTTAAACTAACATTGTACATCTGTCACTTATTCTCTTTATTGTATATATATTTTTGTGCTTGTGTGTTTACTAAGAAAAATATTGGGATCTATATTTTCCTTAAAATTTCAGAATGAAAATTGTTGTGAGTTGTGACTTACTAAAATAAAATTTGCAGTATTCATTTCCACCTTCATGTGTTGGGGAAGCTGGCCGGATTGGTGCCCCAAGTAGAAGAGAAATTGGTCATGGGATGCTTGCTGAGAGATCCCTTGGACCAATTTTGCCTGCTGAAGATGATTTCCCTTACACTATACGTGTTGAGAGTACTATCACAGAAAGCAATGGGTCTTCAAGGTGAGTCTTTTTTTCTTCTTTCCATTTTCAGGTTCTAATTTTCTTTATTTGTTTGTCAAGTGTCATCATTATTCTCAGAAAAAAAAAGTGAAGATTGAAAGGAAGTGTGTTTGGCTACAAATGTTCTGGTTCTGGTATTTATAGTTTAATTTGCAATCAGAGTGATTAAAGGATTAATTGTGCTATTCACAGACTAATTTCTGGCTTAATAAAGTAATAATTATTGAATGATCTAATTTAATCAGCATAAATACAGTTGATTATATATTTACAGATGTTCTAAATCTTAAGTCTAATACTTTTCGGTTAGATTTAGCATACATATTTTGTTTGGAAATGTTAGTTAGCATTTAATGATTATTACTTTTCTGAGTAGCTTAGTTATTGCGGTTAGCTAAGTTTGTTGTATCTCAGGAAGTAGTTATTTATTATCTTTGTAATCATCATTATCACTCTGCTGAGTGGTAAACTAAAGCAAATTCAGACAATAAAATCTGTTTCTCTCATCTCACATATCACACATCAATATTTATTACAAGTAAGGTCAACCCGAGGACTGCTAACTGTAAGGAACTTGGTTAATATTTTGGCAAATCTGGTTGGAGATAATAAATCCTATAGCAATATCTCAAGAGGACCTTTTCTCTAACAAAATGGTAATAATGAAAACAGGGTTGTAAGCAAAATGTAGGACACTTGGTTGTCACTCATTAGCTTCATTGGTTTGACCTCCTCCCCTGAAGACTGGAGTAATTGCTTTTTAAGCATGTCAGTTTGCATGCTGTTGTTACCTAGCATGTGAGTAGTATAGAAAGTAGTGAATGAAGAGCAGTCTGCTACTGCATCTCCTAGTGGTTTTCCTTGTAATGCAAGTTAGTTAGTTGGCCTTGAGTCAGTTAGACTAGCTTAACAACCTCTATAAATATCAGAAGCACTGTTAGTTGGAAGATCCTTCACTATATTGGTCCATTGTCAGGGGATTGCAATACATAACAATTACAAGACTTGAAATTGGGTACAATGTTAACAAGATTTGTCAATTTATGGCTCAACCTTTGCTATCTTATTGGAAGGTAGTGAAAAGGATTCTGAAGTACCTAAAAGGTACTTCTACCTTTGGGTTAAATCTTCAACCAACAACCCAGTCGTCTGTATGTAGTCTATCTGCCTTTTGTGATGCAGATTGAGCATCTGATATAAATGATAGAAGATCAACCTCTGGTGCCTGTGTATTCTTTGGTCCCAATCTGATATCCTGGTGGTCTAAGAAGCAATCTTTAGTTGCTTGATCAAGTGCTGAGGCTGAATATAGGAGTCTTGGCACCACAACTTCTGAATTACTTTGGATTTAATCTCTTCTTCAAGAATTGAAGATTGCCAGCTCTACTCCAACTATCTTTTGTGACAATCAAAGTACTGTAGCTCTCAGCCATAATCCAGTCTTACATTCTCGTACTAAACATATAGAGCTTGACATCTTTTTTGTGCGAGAGAAAGTTCTAAATCACTCTTTGATTGTCAATCATGTGCCAGCTGAAGATCAAATTGCTGATGTCCTTACAAAGCCTCTTTCCAAGATCAGATTTGCTACTCTTAGTGGCTAACTCAGAGTCATTGATTTTCATCAATCACCTTGAGTTTGTTGGAGGAGTATTAGAGTATAGAGATCCTTTTTCTGTATTAGTGTACTTAACTTTTTCTATAGTCTTGTCTATAGCAGATGATTTCTTTTGTAACTATCTGAAGTTTGTTAGTTTTTATTGCTGAGTCAGCATTTCTGTTAGCTTCCTTTGGACTCTTCTTGAAGAGTCTATATAAGTCTATATTTTCAGTTACTTCAGCAAATAAAAAGATTCACATATTCAGTTTTAAAATTCTTTTTTCTTTCTATTACATGCTACGTACAAATTCTAAAATTAACTGAAAGCAAATACATTCATGATCTGTTGGTCAAGACGAATATGCATGAAGCACATGAAGCCAATTCTATTGCCACTCCTATGGTGTCTGGCTGCAAGTTAAGCAAATTAGGTCATATCCTTTCTCTGATCCTACCTTTTACAGGTCAGTCATTGGTGCTCTTCAATATGCCACAATCACACGTCCTGAGATTAGCTATGCAGTCAATAAAGTTTGTCAGTTTATGACTTCTTTGCTTGAGTCTCATTGCACAGCAGTTAAAAGGATCCTTCGCTATCTCAAAGGCACAGTTCATTTTGGTCTTCATCTTTCCCAGTTGTTTCCTCATGTTCTCTTCCTCTTCGTGCTTAATGTGATGCTGATTGAGCTTCAGACCCTGATGATTGTCCTTCCATATCTGGTGCTACAGTTTATTTGGGGCCCCATCTCATCTCTTGGTGGTCTTGCAAGCAACAGATAGTTTCTCAGTCCAGCAACGACGCTCAGTATTGCAGTTTAGCCCAGGTCACCCCAGAGATTTTATAGATTCAGACTCTTCTTACTGAGCTTGGCGTTGCCTTCACCACTTGTCAGATATTCTGTGACAATCAGAGTACAGTTGTTATTGCTCATAACCCAATTCTGCATGCTCACACCAAACATATGGAGATAGATCTATTTTTGGTTTGGGAAAAAGTGGTTCAGAAGCAAGTGCAAATGCTTCATGTTTCTACCCAGGATTAATGGGCTGATCTTTTAACCAAGCCTGTCTCCCACTTGTTTTCAGTTTCTTTGGGACAAACTCAATGTGGCTGTTGTAGCTCTTTCTCATACACCTGGAGTTTGCAGGGGTGTGTGAGTAGTATAGAAAATATTGAATGGAGAGCAGTCTGTTACTGCATCTCCAAGTGGTTTTCCTTGTAATGCAAGTTAGTTAGTTGGCCTTGGGTCAGTTAGACTAGCTTAACAACTTCTCTGTATAAATATCAGAAGCGCTTTACTCTTTCAGTGGATAACAATCACATTTCAGTTTTCTTATCTCATTTGTTTTCTGTCTAAGTTATCACCTAGGGATGCAAAATTAGTTGTACCCACAAATATTCTTAGATAAAACCTGTAACCCATAACATATAGAAGATGGATACTAAAATGAGTATCCATGGACAATTCAAACAAATATATTTGCTACTTGTTAATAAACTAGGTGGGAATGGGTATTGGAGTGAGTACTAATTAAAGATCCATTATAATAAATTATTTAAATGTCTTTGTTTAAGTAATTTTGTTTGGATTTGTGAGATTGAAGTATAGTACCTTATTAAGTTTTGTTTGGGCTAATAACATTGAATTATTTTAGTTTATTGACTTTTGTTTGAACTTATGTGATTGAAGCATTTTAAATTTAGTTTCTAAATTGAATAATCTTGATTAGTATAATTGTGTAGAGTAATTGTGTAAAATATTTAAATAATTTTATTTTTGACCATTAAAGTATTTTTTTTTTCAAGAAACTGTTAGAATAAACAAAAATCTGAGTTAAATTGTATTTTAATATAATTTCAAACTATTTTTTTCACTAAATATCCAAGGATATCCACAAATATTAAAAAAATTTGCAGGGACCTGCTTGAGTATGGGTGGATGTATATCTGGTGAGGCAGGTAGTGATTAACTACTATCTGTGTCCACCTTGCTTTGTTGTCATCTCCAATAAACATTTGACTGATATGAGTAACCAAGCCAATAGAAAAGGTATAACCTTAATATAGGTCACATTTGCATAGATTTCAATCTCAGAGTAAAAACCTTGGAAGCTGGGACAGTATTTTGAACAATTTCTTGATAGAAAGAGTCAAATAAAATGAAAAATCATTGTCAATAGAAGTAACAAAATATTGAAATTCTAAAGTGATGGTGACACTACTAGGACCCTAAATATCACAGCATCTGGTTTGTGATTTTGTTTATGCTAGGAGCTGTGGTTGAGAGTTGTTGCAGGTTTGTTCACCAACTTTATTGAAACTGGGTCCATGCCAGGATGTTGGATGCAGACATGGAGTTGAGTTCATGCAGCTACGAGGGTTGAGTTTTGTGTCTGCTGCTGCATTTCAATCATTTTAGTTTTTTTTTTTTTAATCAAAAACAGTGGAACACTGTCATTTCAAGTGTACTGTGTGGCAGATCACCATTCTTTTTGAGTTGTCCTATCATTCTAAAACAGATGGTTCTGTGTGATTTTAGAATTAGAGGAGTTCACCCAAATTTACACAACAACGAGTTTGTGTTAAATTGAAAGTGGCTTATGTTAAATGTGAGTCTTGAATGAAAGAAATACTTCATGGGAAGAAGTTGAACAATCTGCCAAAAGCTAATAATGTATCACCAATCTAACCAGAAGTAACTTGTTGGCTAAAGAACATATCCATGCAAAATGAGCATCCAGGGATGGGCATGAATTACATTGATTGTTCTGTTGTATTCCAAACATTTTTAGCTAAATTATGAAATGTCTTTGGTTCCATAATATTGAAAAGAAAGGAAACAGAGGACAGGTTTGCTGAAACCATGTGTTTTAGCTCCACACTGGTGATTTTATTATATAGGCTTCCAATCATAAATACAATTGATTATAGGAAATTTTGTTCCTATCAGATTTTGTTTCTGTTGTACAATAAATACAGAACATTTAATTTGATTCTCAACACATAATTAATCATGGGTTTGTGATGGGGAAGAAGCAGATGACTTTCTCAAGCTATTCACTTTTTGCTATTGTTTAGCATTTATCCATTTATATATTCTCCCACTTTTGATTCACTGTTTTATATTTTTGCACACTATACTATTGTTCTTTTTTCTTACATAGCTTTTAAAGTTTCCACATTTAATATTAAAAATTTATTTTATTATAGCATGGCTTCTGTTTGTGGAGGTTGCTTAGCATTGCAAGATGCTGGGGTTCCCATTAAGTGTTCTATTGCTGGAATTGCAATGGGTATGGTGTTGGACACCAAGGAATTTGGTGGAGATGGAACTCCGCTTATTCTGTCTGACATAACTGGATCTGAAGATGCATCTGGAGATATGGATTTCAAGGTTTGTAATTTACATTGTGATACTTATTTCTTCACATGATTATTTGGACGATCAGTAATGCTAAATAGATGTTTTGACAATGATAAAATGCAGGTTGCTGGAAATGAAGATGGCATAACTGCATTTCAAATGGACATTAAGGTGAAATATTATGAACATTTAAATGCAATATTTGATATGCTTATTTCTTCTTTTCTCATTTGTTTGGATTTTGAAAAACTGCTCATTTTCTTTGAAGGGAGTACATTTATTATGTATTAAATTGACTAGCTTCTACTTGTTATTTTTATTCATTTCTTCTTCTAAATAAGGTATTTTTATTTGATATCTATATTTTATATGATAGGGTTTGCTCATGGCTATTAATATATTGTGTTGCAGGTGGGTGGCATTTCTTTGCCCATCATGAGAAAGGCACTCCTACAAGCAAGAGATGGCAGGAAGCATATACTCGGTAAAGTTATAAAACTAACTTCATGGTGGTATGACTTACAAAGTTGGTTGCTGTTAATGATTTTGTACATTTCATAACTTGAGTCTTTCCTTGAATATACAGTCAAGACGGGATAGTGTTAAACAATTTTTTGTACTAGATCTGACTGTATTGTGTCCGAAGTATATCTTGTGTTTGTTTCTTGAAATTAGCGGCAAATAAAAACAATACTTAGTTTCCATCATTCTATGATAGCAAATGTAAAGTATGATTATGGCCAAAATGTGGAGTGGGTGCTATTCTCAGAATCAGAGAAACACATTACACAAAGCATTTGGAGGGAAAATTTTTTGTTGTATGTTAATCTGCAACATTTCATTTATATTAATCATATGTAGTTATTTAACTAAGAGGGTGCCTTGGACATCCAAATGCATTTAGCACGTAGAAACTGATACATGTATGGAGGATGAGTGAAGATCTGGAATTAGGAATTGCTCATTTACAAGAACATGTCGTAGAGGAGTAATGGAGTATAAGGCTTTCTGTTTGACAAGTCCATTTCCTGGAATTTTTTTTTTTTTTTTTTTTTTTTTGTAACATTGGTGATCCTGACCTATAAGGCTTCTGACAGTTTCTTTGATGGCCATTCTTGGTTCTTCTGCTTTTTAATCCCTAGGATGCCTGTGTTTGAACTTTAGAACCATCGGGTTGTTCTCCTGTATGTCCTCCTTCCAGTTTCTTATTCCTAACTCTACTATATTCTCCAATAAGTGTTCACATGTTCTCTTTTTGGAAGGTCAAATTTCCCTCTATGGTTAAGGCTATTATTTTGACAGCAATGGGTTTTCCTGTATGTCCTCCTTCCACTTCCATTTTTTTATTTCTAATTTTTCACTATATTCTTCATTAGCAATTCAGACATTCTTTTTGGAAGGTCAAATTCCCTATATGGTCAAGGCTTTTATTTTGAAAGTAATGCTTAATAAAATACTGCAGACACAGGCAGTTTAATAGTTATGGTGTAAGCTGTTGGGCTGTATAGAGTCTGCCAATCATGTCATGTCTGCTTAGTTTGGGTTTTAATGGTAGAAAAACAATTATCTTGCTCTACTTATTTTATGGGAGAGGTCTGTTTTGTTAGCAAGTTTTGGATTTCTGCTCATTAGTTTACCAACTTTGCTTCTAGGTCAGCTTGAAATGGTACTGGGATAGTGGATTGCTATTTTCCGTTTTACCTTTTCATTACTATAGTTTGTTTTCTTTATTTAACTCTCTGTCTGGTCCTGTATAGCTGGAATAGTAACATACAATCCTTCACTGAGCAGCTAATTCTTAGGGGGCATTTGTTTTGAGGAATCATGTTATATTCTCAGGAATCATATTGCTAGGAATATTATCACTAGGAATGTTATTCCTGGGTATATTTAAAAATGTCTGGTTACATTTTAATATTCCTGGTGTTAAATGTTTATATGTATTTTTATATTTATTATCTTATTAGTCAATCAGTCTCTTTTCTTTTCTGCTGTAGTTGTTCTGTGAGTGTGCCCAGTCTGCACCTGTCACCTTTTATATTTATTTTGACTTTGTTTCATATATATATATATAAAGCTTCAGCTGAGTAAAAGACTCAAGCTTTACAAAATATTTTCATTCTTCAAACTTAAGTCCTGGGAATATCCTTTAAAATTCAAAATAATTTAAATAAACAATAAATAAAAATGGATGTTATTGGTTTTTAGAAAATAACTTCCCTTATTTTCATGAGAATATCACATTCTCATCCCTCCTAAGGGGAAGAAAAGTGTAGGAAAGTATGATAAAAATGGAAGTTATAACTTCCTTTGGAGTCAACAATACTCGGGAATAATTTTTCAAAGCTTGTAACAAATATAGGAATGTAACGTTTCTATGTTTACATTTGTTATGAACCTATCAATACTTAATTCAAGAATTGTCTCATACCTACGTGAAGATCATGGCTAAAAAATGGTCAAAAATTAAAAGAGATATTTAACATTTATTATTAGGATATATTATCTTAATGTTTATTTTCTTTAATAAGGTCATAATCATATTTTATCTTTTCAAATAAGATTATGATTTGTTTCCTATTATTGGTTGGTTTTTCTTATTTCCTATAAATAGGAATCTATGTAAAGAAACAACTCTGAGAGATTTGAATGAATTAAGTATTTTATCTTTTGTAAGAGTTTCCCTTTTGTTCTTAGGTTAAAGAACTTTATAATATTAGTTCTACCGGTAGGCTACAGTTAGGGTTACGCTTTTGATAATTTTGGTTCTGTTGATAGGTCGTGATTAGGGTCAAGTTCTTAATTCTATCTTTTTACCTATTTTCAAGACGATCCTTAAACTCGTTTCGTATCAACATTCCTAGGAATCAACTTGCAATCTTGCAATCTGTGAAACACAATCTTAGATAAAAGTGTCCTCTTTATACTAAAATGAATTGTTTCCTTCTTTATTCATTATTTAATTATATACTCCATTTTAGGAAATACATAATATTAGGGATGCTATGGTATCTTTAAAATATCTTGTAATATCTTCAAGAGTATCTTACAACATTTTTATAAAATCTTAGTCCTCTAAATAAGTTTGAGCCTTAGTAAGGTTGCTGCCTTTTGACCTGGAGGTCATGGGTTCAAATCTTAGAAATAGTCTCTCTTCTTGCAGGAGTAAGACTATGTACATTTACCCTCACAAGACCTCAATATCTAGGAGCCTCATGTCTTCAGTTGCCATGTTTGTCCTTGAATTGATGAACAATTGTAGGAATTGTTTCCCAGTTTGTTTTCTTTTTTTTTTTATTAGGGTTAAAGAGTCTTATTGAATTTGAGCGTGAGCTTGTAAGAGTACTGTATGTGATTACTTGACCTATAGAAATTGGTAATAGGTTTTAATCCAATATCATTATTCTTTATCAATTTTTTTCTCTTTTGCTCATTTTCTTCCTAAATCCTGTAGATTTCTTATAGGGGTGATGTCCAGAGCTAATGTTTATGCTGTAATAGAACTCCATGTTACTGTACCTTCCAAAGCATGAACCTGTCATCTTAGAACTGTCTTCTACGATGATGTTAAACATGGATGATATAATTAGGTTTTCTGCAATTTGGGACTTTAGGTCTGTTAAAATAAAAAAAAAAAAATAGAGGGATAATTAGCTGAGAACTGTGTTTGAATACACAACGGATGCATGTTTATATAGGTTAATTACATTAATTATACATAAATGAATGATATTTTATTTCCTGTAAATCAAGGATTATGTGACTATAAAACACAATTATTAACAAATCAGAATATTATATTTTGATTTTCAACACTATCTCTCAAGTTGAAGCTTACTAAGCTCTCAGTTTGTTATAAGAAAATAATTTATTCCCAATAAATAAATAGAAAACATAAAAAAATTGAGTTCCACCAAAAAATAATAGTTCGAAAAACAATTTAGAAATGTTGGACAAGTTGGAGAAAAATTAAAAAAAAAAAACTTAGCTAGATAGCTGAAATCATCATCTGCCAGAAAGAAAATTCATGGCAAGCAAAGCAAGGTTTGTTCTTCTTGAAACCACACTTGAAAGCTTCAAACTAATAATGTTGGAGATCCAAATTATTCAAACTTGAAACAAAGTCTGCTGCTTTTAGAACAGAGACGAAAACAATGCATTTGAGACATAGTTAAGACTAGTGCATTTGGGACATAAATAGGGACCAATGCATCTGGGACATAAATTGGGTCAATGCGTCTGGAACAAAGATGGAGCCAATGCATTAGGGACAAAGATGGAGCCAATGCATTTTATGAATAAATAATTTAGAAGATTTTGACCATGATGATGATAGTCTCATAAAAAAACTCACTGACAACGTAGTGGCCAATGATAGGAGGCGACAATAAAAAATTTCTTTGCTGAAAAATAAGCAGCGAGTAAAAGGGCAAACCAAAGTTGTACATGGTTCACCAAACATTTATCTCCGAGGACAATAGGTCCATCGAGCAGGCATGGTTCTTGAGATCACTTTACCAGACTTTGTCTAAATCAAAGATTTTTAACATGGTCCACCCTAATTGCATATCTTGCTTTTTTATATTATATGTAGGAGCTTTCAGTCTCTTATGGTATGCTCAGTGTTAGAGTATATGGTATAGCTATTAGCTAGCTTTCAATTGTAATCTGTTATATATGGCAACTGTACTCTCTGTTATAGGTTAGATAAACTTTTAATTATGGTATCTAACTTTGTAGCCTATAAATAGGCATCTTTGTACTCAGCAATTACTATGATCAATCAATATATTTTCTCAGACTTTCTCTCGAATCTTTATACATGATTAAAATTTTGTAAAATGAGTAACAGTCCAAACATGTTAAATTTCTAATTATAAAAGGTCTGTGAATACAAAAAAAGTTAAGGAGCAGAGTACCTAAATTAAATGGTTTTCTATTCATATTAGTCACATTCATATTTTACTCAAGTCACCTGAAAGGACTGAACTAATAAATATATATAGAATATTTCTTACTCCTACTTTTACAAATCAAGGGAGGTGAAATTTTCAATATTTTCCATTTATTGTCTTTACAGTTGTGAAATATATACCATTCTTCATCTTCCTGTTCACAACATTTCTAATTTTCAGTCTGCATATACTTCACTTTTGGTAAAATAAAAATATTCTACATGTGATTTGGAGAGCAATATTTGTAGTTTTGTAAAATTCTTTTTTTTTTAATATATTTTCTTAGTTTTAAATTAATTTTCTTTTATTGTTGTTGATGTCTTAAATATCTTTGTTTTTTATTCTCCCTTCTATTACGTAATTTAGGAGCAATGATGAATTCCTCACCTCCTCCAGCAAAAAGGCTTTCCAAGTATGCTCCTCTGATTCTCGTTATGAAGGTCTGTTTGTAGCTTTCCTTATTCCCCTTCATTGGTTATCACTCAATCATCCATCGGTTATCACATACACATTTTTTTTTATAGGTAAAACCGGATAAAATAAATCTTATAATTGGTTCTGGTGGGAAAAAAGTGAAGAGCATTGTTGAGGAATCTGGAGTAGAGTCTATTGATACTGAAGATAATGGCACTGTATGAGAAGAATCATCTTATCTAGATGCTTTATATGATTATTACAGTTACTCTTCTATTGATATATAATGAATAACTCTTCTGTGGCTTTTGCAGGTGAAAATATTTGCAAAAGATTTGCCTAGTTTAGAGAAGTCTAAAGCTATTATTAATGGTTTGACGATGGTTCCAACTATTGGTGATATATATAGGTATATATCACTTCTTTTTCTGGTTATATTGATTTGTTGCTTGCATGGATTTGATGAAAATAGTACAAGTTAAAAATTCATAGATAAAAATGTGAAAAATTAAGTGATCTAAGAGAGTGAAGCATCTGCCAGAGACTCATAGGATTCAACTGCTGCACATAACATACAAAATGCTTGGAAAGCAGTCCTAAGATTTTTTTTTGGGTGATGAGCACTGTAGTTTGTTAACCCTTTACTTTTATTTCCTCTTTTCTTCTCTAGTTCTTCTTTCAAATGAAAGAGATATATGCTTTAGTTCAGAATTGTTCATCTGGCTTTTCTTGTGTTTACCCCATTGCCTATAAGAATATTACAAGGGGTTTCCCATAATTAGGAAAAGAATATTACAGGATCTACAAGATAGTCAGCCTAATTATGTACAGCTATTAAAAGGAAATAGTTACAATGAAATCAATCAAATATTCCATCAAATCTCAGTCTCACAAAATCTCAATAAAATGTTATCATAATCTCAACAAGTAGAGAGGAGGGTGCTAAAGTACTATTATTATTTTTGGTTTTTTTTCCTCCAAATTTAAAGACGTGAATGGTATATTTTCCTCTTGTTTTTTTTTTTTTTTTGCCTTAACAAATTTCTTCTTTATAAAAGAAGTTTGGTCCCCCATTACTCCTAGGTTTTCTTTTGTTTTTTGTTACCATGTAGTCCCTTTGTAAGGCCTCTATTTGTTTTGTCTGTTAAGTGCCTACGTGTCTATAAAAAATAAGGGACCAAACAAAGATAGTGATATTTACAGAGACTAGAAAATAAGTAAAAAAATAATACTTAATGGACAAAACTAATGAAAGACTAACAAAAGGACTATATGGGAAATTAAAAAAATAATTGTGAGGACTACATCACAACTTTTTAAAAATGAGGGACCATATAAAAAAATCATTTTGTTAAGAGACTAAAAACATAATTTAGCCAAAAAAAATTATTCCTGTTTTTAATGATTTTCAAATGTGTTGCAAAAGAGAACTATTGATAAATTATATATATAATTGTGCTGCCTTCTATACTTCAGGAACTGTGAAATCAAATCAATAGCATCATACGGAGTTTTTGTAGAGATAGCACCTGGACGAGAGGTACGTACTTCCACCTAGTTGCCAAAACCATTAATATAGATAATTAGAGACATACCATTAGATTGCTTCTTAAACATAGTTGAATGTTGGGTTTTCTAATGAAGTTGTCTTTGTATGTTCTGTTACTATTTCTTAAATCTTATAAATGTTTTAGAGCTGATACTTCATGTTATCATGTTTATAATTATCAGATGATTAGATAAATGTATTGCCATTTTAATGTTTGCATTTTGCTTGAGAATGCTTTAAACAATTTTGAAATAAAAAAGGGCCTGCTTCTATAAAATGAGGGAAATTGCAAACTTCATAACCACTATTTGGACTTATTTTGTGAAATATTAGGGTAACAAGTGACATCGTTCCTTGAATCAGATTGGATACACAGCAGGTTGAGACAAGAGAAATATTTACATCAATCAGCATTCTAATAAAGGAACTAAAAATCAAATCATATACTAAAAAGGAACAAATCTGTACTGCTATAATTAGGGAGATTGAATGTACAAAATCCCGACAATTGTTATAAGATATCTATAGTTTCCTAAATATAAAGTACTATAATTATAATTACAGTTAGTCAAAATTGGCTGATTCTCCAATTAGTCATTAATTGATTGATTCTCTTGCTCGATTTGATGTGCAACACTTCTCATTTTATGTAGGGACTTTGTCATATCAGTGAACTCAGTTCAGGTTGGCTACCCAAGGCAGAAGATGTAAGCATTTTCTTTTGAGTCCATTTTCCAAAGAAAATTAACAGAAAATGCAAATAATGCTGGTATATTATTTGACTTGCATTCCTCCAGGTTTTCAAAGTGGGAGATCGCATTGATGTAAAGCTTATAGAGGTATGTTATTTTACTCATTGTTGTCTTTGAATAATGTCCAAATTTACCATTGGCTCTATACGCAATGTTGTAGTAACTCATGTTTTTTCTTAATGGTGATTCAACATAGCCAAGCTATTCCTTCATTTGTTGTTTGTCTTATTTGCTAGATCTGGGTTATTTTAGTTACATACTTGTTCTCACTTGAGGCTGTTTGTAAGCAAGAACTCAATATTCTATAGACAGTTGCTGCATGATTTGTGTTTTATTTGCTTAAATGAACTTAAGGTAATGGTATTATTGTCTTGGTGTAATTGTGGTAGTATAATAAGATAATTAGGGACTTCAAAGGAAAATGTTGAAATATCTGAATATTTGATGATAATCAAACTGTACATGGTTTTACAGTGTGTATACAAGGCTACATGGATGTTTTTCTAAAATACACCAAATAATATAGTAACCGTAAATTTATCTTAATTACAATAATTACAAGATTAAGTTATATACAATGTAAGTCTGTTACAACAGGTTATGTAAAGTACTATTTGAGTGTAATGAGTAACAGTTGTCTATTACCTCTTTCTGTCTATTCTGCCCACATGACTATAAGGTAAAGGGAGGAGCTGAGAGAGAAAGGTGGTTGCTTTTGTTGAGCTTAGAGCAGTGATTAATTTCACTATATTTTCTTTATATGAATGATCAGAACTTGTGTGTTTAAAAAGTAACGTACCCCGCTGCCAGAACTTGGGTTTTTATCCCAAAAATATTTATCCAGCAATACATGTTTAGCTTTTATCTTACCCATTAGAAACGGACTAGACCTAATTCATCCCAGAAACTATGAGCTCATAGGGGGAGCATAGTCTGAGCCTAATTCAGCTATTACACGTGAGACATTGTCTATTAGTTAAATTTCTTATATTTTATCTTTTCGAGACTTTTCTGTATACTTGATTTTTTTTTTCCTGAAATTGGTAAAATTGTACTCACGGTCAAGTCAACCACCTTATTTTCATTAGTTCACGACTCATATTATGAAGTATGAACTATGTAAACTTTTATTATATCTGAGGAATATGATTCTTGTTTTTGTTGTTTCAAAATATTCGATTTTACCATATTGTGTTTGGCATTCTGGCTTATGATTTCAATCATGCACTGCAGATTAATGAAAAGGGCCAGCTGCGCCTTAGTCACCGAGCACTGCTTCCTGATACAGATCCGGACAACTCAAATGTTAAGCCTACTGGCAAACTCAATGAAGATACAGAAACTTCACCAAAATTATCTGATAAGGATATATCAAAAAAGGTTTCCAGCCTGCCAAAAGATGGTTTAATGGAAGAAAAGACTGAACAGTATAAGGATAAATCTAGCACTCCTAGAGTCATAGCCTCTTCTAAAGGGAGTTCAGAGGATGATTCTGTACTTCCATCTAAAAAGTTTGTCAGAAGATTGGTCAGCTCTTCTCAGGATAAGCCTTTTACTAACAAGGACAAGACAAAGAAGAGTAGCAACAAAGCAGTTGATAGCGTGTCTGGTAAAGATGAAAGCAGTTTGGTTAGTGGAGAAGCATAAAACTGAGAGCCAATATATTTGCAAGTAAAGCAGAGACAAGTGATTCTTGCTAGAAAAAAAAAATGGTTATATATGCACAAGAAGACCGAGGTTGCAAGCTCTTACAAACTAACAGTTGAATGGTATGAGCAACCTATATCTATGATATGGTGTATTGATGTACCTATCTTCAAATATCCAAACTCAAATCTTGCCGTAAGGAACTTGTATTTTGGTAACACTATAAATGGTAAATAAAAGAAAATTGCCAAAACTTAACCTGCTTCAGCCTTGTTCAGTGACTGTCAATTCACTAGCCACAGAACACAGGCTATTTAGAGGGCAAGCCTTGCTGGCTGGCACAACAAAAAGGTTGCAGCTTGATTGATGACTGGGAGGTGACGAGTTCAAATCCTAGAAACTGTATCTTGACTTATGCAGATAAGGCTGCAGACATCTACTCTATCCATACCTTGTTAGGAGCCTCATGGACTGTTTCCCTTTCTTAGAACTGAAGTTATTTAGGATGATGATTTCTAAACCTGGATGGCAGTTGAACTTTGTGTTTATCTAAGAACTAATCACTAACTAGTATGACTATAAGTATCTGATCCAAAGTTTTGTTTTCTACAAGCATGATTCAGGTTTTGGTGTCATGTTTTGTATTACTGAGTTATTTTACTTGCCCATTGATGATACTGATCTTATTTGCAGTGAAAATTTCTGAACATGCTGGTGGCAAAACTGGAACATTGGAACCCATGTGACTCTAGCTTCTTTCCAAGGCAGATAACATTGCTTAAGCTGGAAAGGTGAAAAAAGAGACTTTGTATAGTCCGTACATCTCACTGTAATGCTTCGGATGTTTGTGGTGATACATCATGGGAATTTTGTGTGTTTCTTCTCCTGATGATACCCTATATCTTCAATCTTTCTTCAATTATTTTTTACTGCACACTTCCTTTTTATGGGGCTCCTATTTTGGAGATATCAAATGTAAATCTTTGTACAACAGTACAAGGCAGAGGAGTGAATCTTGTACATCACATTGTATTTATTGGCTTTTTTACTTTCACAATTAAAATTATGATATTTATGATACTCCAAATTGCAACTTTTGTTGTGTAACCTCATTGGTATTAGAATGCTATAACATGACATTAAATAATACTATCTTCATTTTTATATGCAATAATTAAATGGTAGTGTTTTTTTTTTTTTTTTGTTTCTGATTATAAGAAACATATGATCATTTTTAAATGTATTAATACTAATTTGATTTTATATCTCTTATTTATTTTAAAGTATTAATGAGACATTATTCATTTTTCACGAAAATTGATGCATTTATTGAGTTATTGACAATATAACTTGTACTCAGTGTTTTTTGGATTATGAGTAGTGTTATTATTATCTAACTATTACTTAAATTAATTAGTAGTATGAGGATTTTTGAAATAAAACTTAATTTATGACAATATTAATTAAAATGAACTATTTTAACTATTTTTTATTGGTTTTTATGAATTAACTATTTGTTTCTTATATATAAGAACAAAGGTAATATTTTGTAAGATTAGTAGACTTTGAACTTGAATGATTTTTCTGAAATATTTTGGTAAAAATGTAATTCTTTTTTCTATGGTCAATAGGTTGTTAGATTATATTTCATGCTTACACACTAGTGCCACAGTTGATTTATTTTGCAAGATGAAAATATGTTCTTTTAGTAGAGATGCATTTATGTGAGAAATGAAATTGAATGGAGTGGTTTCATGTTTAAATTTGATTTTCATAAATATGATTAGGAAAGTAGACATTCTAAGTGGTTGCATAAACGTCAATTTTATCCTTTTTATTGTTTTTGTCACGTGATTCAACCCATACCTCTTGGTACTATAAAGAGGTCTTGTGAGTGGATAATTGATTTTTCAAATTTGCTAATTGATTAAACAAGTCTAACTAACTTCCTAGTATGTGGATTGATGTGTTTAAAACTTATTATTCATAAAAAAAAATTGATTCTTAGTTATTTATCATAGATTAAATGAAGTTATATAATTGTTTATGCTCTCTTTTTAATTGATTATATAACTCAGATGGTTGATATGTGAATTGAATAATTTGAAATGTTTTAGAGTCAATTTATAAATATAAAAAATTTTCCCTTCTCATTTCATTCATACCAAACAACTTTACTATTTTGTTATAACTTTATTTCTTATCTATTTTTCAACCAAACAACAAAATATTCTACTTTATTTTTACTTTATTTTTGTTAGTAAAAGGGTTAAGTCTTGGATAAACAAAATTTTTATCTTTTCTTGTAATTTGTTAAGTGAAATTTCTTAGTTAAGCGAGTAATTATTAAAAATGAAAACTTGGCTCATGTATATAAAAGAGTTTAGTGTCATTTATGGACTATTCCATCCTTTTGTATTTGAAACGAAAATAAAGACTATTATATAGGGTGAAAGCTCTCGTTATACTCCATATCTTCATTTTCTTCTATTTTTCTTGCATTTTGCTACTACTCATAGCCATTAGTAGCTAAGTTTCTCCATTGTTGGGGTTAGATGTAGCCAAACTTAAACTATTTTGTACTTTTGATATATATATATATAATCATTTGTTCTTCAATATTAGTGTTTTCTCCTTGCTTAATGCTTATTGTGGAGTGATCAACCATGCTTGTTCTTAGGACGTGATTGTTGTTGGGAAACACTTTCATTATCTTGAACTAAAGCAAAATACCCAATGAACTATGTGTTTAGGAATAAAGCTTAGTTTATAGGTTGTCTTGTGTCATTGGTTGTAAAGTTAGTTCATTTCTTAAGTTTAAGAGGGATCAAGATTTAATAACGAAACTAAGGCTCTTTTCACCTAAGAAATCATTTGTTGGCTAATTTTAATGTTAAATTCAACAAAATATATATTGTACGTTCAAGAGAAAGTGACATTTGACAAAATCTAACCCCAACAATATTTTTATTATTTGCAAAGTCCTTTCTTTTTAGCTTTATTTTAACTACAAAACCATAAAGAATTTTTTTTTAAACTTAGATCTTTGCTTGTTATAAAGTTCAAAATTTCAATGAAAACGTTTATGTGTTACAAATTTTTGTGTTGTTTTATAGTCTAAATAATGATTTCTATGAAGTTTGTTAAACATTGCACAATTCCCTTAAAAAATGATACTTGGACTTTCTATTTTACTACTTGTGCGATTAGTCTTCCTGTTGAAAAGCTTAACAACATGTTTGTTGCACTGAAGATTCACACTCCAAGGATTGCAGTTAAGAAAGGTTGGGAACCATTACTTTCAATTTATTCAAACTAGGATGACTTAAATAATGATGAAGGAGACTAGCTGACTTAGTAGTGGTGTAGGCAATAAATGATGGTGAATGAAAGTAGTAGATACTATATGACTTATATCCTATGTCAATCATTTGTCTTATACTTCGATCTTGTATACAAAAAGAGTTAGAAAAAAAGATAATAGAACAATTAAAAGTGTGAGTAAGTTGGCTAACAAAAACAAAGTTAAAGGGTGATTTAGGTGAAAAAAATAACAATATTTAGGGTTAGGGAGAGGGTGGGGATGGCTTGGCCAATAATGTTAATAGGTTTTAGAGCCATTAACTAGGGTGATGTGGTAGGGGGAGTTAGCTTTTGACAAATTTAAAACAAGTGAGGGATTACTGACTATATGATCGGAAGCACTAGAGTCCAAGATCCAATAGAAGATGCATGAGATAAACAAATTGTAAAACTACCAAACTAAGCAATCACCGTAGAGGCTTGTTGGGCTTCCTTGTATGGGATGTAATCTTTGTACTTAGCATCAAGCAAAATATTTTGGGTTTTACTCTCCATTTGTTTAGTTTCTAGGGATTGAGAAGAGACAACAATTGTATACTTATTAGGGAACCCAATTTGATTGTAGCATTTACCTTAAGTGTCCCATTGGCTTACAATAAGAACATTATCGGCTTCCACCTCCGACATTACGAACATCTCCCTTACCATTATGATTGCCTCATACCCGACCACATCCTACAACAAAGGTGGAAGGTTTTGTACATATAGATACTATTTCTTGGAAAGGAATTCAAAGAAGTTGTCCCGTGAGTTTCTTCGAGGTATGAACACTAAGATTCGTCAATATCTAATTATTGACAGATTCAAACTCTTTGTGTAGACCATGGAGGACATACACCATACACACATTATCTAACTTACTCATCATTTATTTTGGGTCATAAAAAAACTGTAAGAGTCTTGAATTCATCAATAGCAAACTAGGTTTTGCTACAATATGAAGGAAAGTCATTGTTTGTCTTATTTAATGTAGACAAATTATGAATCACATCATATAGGCATAAGACATCATTTGAGTACAAATCTTGGGCTTTCTTCCATATGACGTAAAAAGTTTGTAGTTACAAAAATAAACCATAAGTGTAGCATCAATAGATTGCCATAGAAGAACAATTAATTATGCATCTATTTTCTGCCATAAGTTGTGGTGTACTTATGAAATATCATCAGATGTATTTTTTAGATGATTAGATTAGCCCCAGCCTATGAACCATATTTCCACAATTGCTTGCTACTGCATATGGTTCTTTTTGGTGAGTTTTGCTTACGTGATAGTGAGAGTACCATAAAAGACAATGGGAATCAAGTTTTTGAACTGATTATTGGATGTGTTTTCTACCATCAAGAACATTAACAAGGTGAATGAATAGTAATGAAGGAGCTAAACAAACCAAAAGGCCTTTGTCAAATAGATACAAATGGCACAACACTATAGTAATGAGAAGAGAAAGGTTTGACTAGTGAAATGAGAGAAGTTTCATTAGAACAAATGTTAATATGGTAGCGAGTGGCATTCACGCATCAACAAGATTATCACTAAAAAATGGCACGTGGAGACGCATGGCTTCTTGGTTTGTGTTGTTCTTTCCAAATTTGGATAGTTCAATTCTTTGAGTTTGGTGTCAATGGTCCAACCTCAACCAAAAGTAGTCACCACGATAACTAAACAATGATAGAAAATGATGGCAACACGTTTATCAGACCTATAAGATGTGGGCCTTAATACCAACTTTAATATCTTATAAGAATGAATATGCATGCTTAAGGAAAGTTATTCCTCAAATCTTTATTATAATAATAAGAATGAATTACAAAGATGTATAAAATCCTTTGATTTTAGGGATGATACAAAATGATAAAAGATAGCAACTGAGTAAGAAATATAAAAGTAGAAAGATAGAAACATACAAATCAAACTATATCTCAAAAATTTGTGTCACTTGGTGACCAATGATTGAAGAAGCTTGAGGAAGCTAATGATAGATTTGTGGAAATCATTGTGTCAAAAGTCTTCTTGACAATGTAGAAGCCTAGCAGTGTGTTCCAATGGTGGTAGCTAATGCCAGGTCAAGTACAAGAAGTACATCATCCAATACTTAGATAGCATATACGGGGGAACATACCATTTGTATTGCAACAAGCATCCAAGACAACGAGAGTTTGAGGAATTTGAAATTTTTAATTGAGGTAGGGATTGTTAGGAAATAATGCAAATTTTTTAATTTAAAATCTCTCGGATATTGTTTACACTTATAAGGATATTATCTTATCTTTAAGATCTTTAGATTTAAATATATTATTTGCAAATTAGATATTTGTTTTCTCTTTTAAGATTAGGATGTTAAGTCTATAAATAAAGATTCTTGATAAGAAAATAATCACCTAATCTAAAGAAAGGGTCACTAACTTAATAGAGAGAGGGGGAGGTCTTGTGAATGAAAGTTTTATTCAGTTTATTCATAAAACTTATAATGAAGTTAAGCATATAGGCATGAAGGGTCTAACTACGTCAAATAAATTTATGTTGTAGATGTAGGCATGAAGGGTTGAATGTTAAATAAATTTATGTTGTAGATGTAAGCTTAGGGGCTAAACTATGTTAAATAAAATAGTGTTATATATTAAACCCAACAATTTCTCTTTTTCCAAACTATTTATCTTCTATTTTCATTTATTTTATTTCTTTTCTTACAACCAAACAAAGTGTTAAGACATGTTTAGTCTATCTTAAATTTTAGAAAAAAATACTTTTTTTTTACTTTCAATTCTTCATAAAAGGTATTTTAAATACAATAAATTTAAATACCCATTAGACTCAGTAAAATTTTGATTATAAATTATTTTATGCAAGATTACTAAAATTAGGTTGATAGTGTCAAATTCTTAATGCTATAAGAAAATCAAACTCATATAAAAGCAAATATTAATCTCTTAATATTATTTCCTCATCTAGGTAGTAGTAAATTGATTCCTAATGCAACAATTAAATGATTTTTCTTTAATGCACATTTTAGTAAAAAATGTATAATGGTGATATTAAAGTTTAGATTTAGTATAATTTTATACAAATTATTCAAATAACTCTAGTGTGTATATGCTTAAAATAAACGTAAAATTATATAATAAAACTCTTTACTTAACTTATTTTATCATTATTTTAGAAAATATAGCTAACTACACCAAAATACAAAATACATTTGTATATAGAAACATATTTTTCTAGATTTTCTCAAAGCTTTCAATCCTCAAAAGAATTGAACTACTCACTTAAAATCGTAATGTTAAAATTTGAGGATTAAAATTATACATTTACAATACTTGAGAGATTTAATTGAAACTCGAGAGATTAAAATTGCATGATTAAGCCAAAAATATTTTGTTAAAGTTGTAGTTCAATCAAATCATTTACCTAAATCTATTTTCATCTTGTATCGTTTGAAACTCATTTAGTGGTCAAATAGGACAAAATATAAAGGTTAAATAAGAACAAGGTGACATAATATATTGTATGTATTGTATATAATATATATTTATATAAATTTTATGTATACTATACATAATATTATTAAGATGAAGAATTAAGTTATTCTAAGTAGACATTTAATAGAGGAGAAGTGTTTCATGCTTAAGAATCATGATTCTTGGAAATTATAATTCTTGGGAAATATGATTATTGAGAATAGTTAAAATACGTTTGGTTAGTCATAATATATTTCTTAGAAATTAAAGATTATCACGTTTGGTTACATAAAAAACTTCTTAGATATATAAGAATGTTTTACAAATACATCCTTTATTAAAAATTTTTATTCAAGTTGTATTATAAATATGACATTTAGCTAAT